>DWAJ01000113.1:0-49821 GCA_018238005.1 Eurema mandarina | reverse complement strand
ACTTAAAACAAAACAAAAAAAATCAACAAAACTTAAATTAACGTAATTCAAAACTTTCTGAACGTGACTGTACTTGAGAAGCAAGCGGAGCGTCGTATTGGTCCGAGAAACACAACACGACTGGGGAGTGGGGGGAAACCAATCACCGCTCGCGCACCTGACGCTCACGCGCCCCGCACGTCGCGTCCCTTCCCCTCGATACCTTATTTTTGACTTCTGCGCAGGTTTCGTACAGCGCTAAAGGAAATTGACGCTTACTATGTATGGTTATGGTTTGCTGTCTTAAAATTTAAGAATACCACTCTTATAATTCAGAAATGTTACCATAACTTAATTAATTTTAATTAATTTAGGAAAGGCCAAGAGTTGTAAAAATATCCTTAACAAATATAAAAAGCTAAAAAGTTCAGAAGACAAATCTGAATCTGAAAACAGTGATGACAACAGTTATTTTGGAAACAGCCTCCCTGGGTCACCACTGAATGAAGGACTAAACAAACAAGAGGCAAGTTATTATAATAATTTTATTTCTATATCATGTTAAGTTACAATAACCAAGTTTTAAAATAAACATTTATCTTACAGATATGTTTTGCTGATAAAACAGTGAAAGATGACAACGAAAATAGTATGCTCAGATCAGGAAGCAATAACTTAATAAAAAGTAAGTATTTTTAAAACTAATTTTTTAAAAACATAAGAATTTTTAACCCCCGACGCAAAAACGATGAGGTGTTATAAGTTTGACATGTCTATGTGTGTGTATGTGTCTGTCTGAGGCAACATAGCTCCCAAACGGATGATCCGATCTTAAGGCGTTTTTTTTTGTTTGAAAGTTATAACCGTTGAGAGTGTTCTTAGCTATGTTTGGTGGAAATCGGTTCAAGTATTCAAGCTCATCAGGTCGTTTGTTAGGTGTGATAGAAATGTTACATGCTCAGTTTTCTTGCTTTTTTGGTCGGGAGTTTATGTGTTTTGTAGAATATGTTTGTTAATGTTAGTTTTTGATGGATATCATGTTAAATGTACTATCATTTTTATTTAGGTCAAGAAAATAATGAAAATGATTCCGATTGCTGTCACGAGGAAGTGGTTAGTGAAGATACAGGAAGAGGGTCTTCTTTAGCATTTTCTGATGCAGAAAAATGTATGAATAGCCCTGAAATTGGATATTCCATAACTGATAATCAGCCTAAAATCATCAATAAAGAAATTATTATTCATGTTGATGTTGCTACTAGTCCTATGAGAACTGAAGATAACTTAACAAATGAAAGTATAAATACAAAAATTCCTAATTATTTTATAACTGATTTTCCTCTTAGCACTGAAATTAAGGAGACAAAACAATTAGTAGACTCCTGTACCAGTCCTATTCCTCAGATTCAACATATGAAAGATATTTCTACCAGTCCTGTTTTGTTTGAAAATCCTGTTGAAATACATTCTGTGGTTATAGATTGTTTAAATAGAAAAGTTTGCAGTGAACAAGACAATTTAAATTGCCAAGGTAATCAACCTAGTTCTTCTTTTTGTCATAGGAATACAAGTTCCGTTTCAAAAGGTAGTGAGATAGAAATATCTACAGAAACAATGGACAATTCAGAAGTAAATTGTCCAGTTACTGATGATAATGTTGCTAATGATACAAATAATGATCTGGAAGTTGAAAGAATTTTTAGTGATATGAGATTGAGGCATAAATTAATAAGTCCCATTCCAAAAACACCTAAAAAATTACACAAACACAAAATACCACTGCCAGATAATACTTCAAACCATATTAGATGTCCTGATGCTTTAAAGATAAAAGAAGAAAATAAAGCATTACATGCAAATATAAGTTTTCTATGTAAAGAAATTATGCTTATCAAGAAAATGTTGAATACTAAATCGCCTAACTTAGAAACTGCACAAACTTCTAATGAAGAAAAAGTAATTGATGAGAATAGTAGAGAAACCATCATTCTCCCAAATAATGAACTTAATACGTGTGGCAGTGAAAGAACATATATGTATCATAATTCCAATGAGAATTTAGAAATATCGGCTCTTTCAAAATTGGTTGACGATGGGCCTATTCACATTGAAAATGTTGATGAGCAACAAACAGAAACGTTAAATTTGGATTTTGACGTTGGAAGTTTAGATTGTCTTGAAAAAAAAGATACTAGCTTGAAACACACAAAAGAGAAAGACACTAACAAAAAAGTAATAACAAACAACTCACAGGATAATAGAACTAAAGATCTATTTTATTTAAAGAGTCAGAGTAGAACAGAAAATGACCTTCAATATAAAGAACAGCTTCAGCCTTCCATTGAAAGAAAAGATAGTCAAAATGATAAGATGAAAATAACTACATGTGATTATAATAAGAATAATAGTATCAACACATGTTTCACTGAAGAAAGTAGTCATCTTACTAAAAGTGATGACTTAAATTACGTAAACATAGCCTTTGATAATGACGAGGAAGCAACCAGCGATCATTCTGACGACATTAATCGCTTGGATGATGATTGTGATAGACAGAATTCCAACAACAATACTGAAAGTAATTTTAATACTGTAACTAAATCTAAAAAACTTACAAAACTTGACAAATTCAAAAAGAAGATGTTTCCTAAAAGTAAAATTAGTAGATTAAACGCACCATTAAGAAAATTAAAAAGAAGAACTCGACTAGTTCCTGTTTCGAAATTAGACCCTAGGAGCAAACCATTGCAAATATTGAATAATAAAGATGCATATGATAAGGCACTCAAAGTTATGTCGGAAATTAAATTTAAGAGTAGAGATGAAAAAATGAAAAGTTTTTATAAGCCAAATGCAAAATTATCGAAAATTCCTTCATGTAAATCAATGCATGAAAATAGATCAAGCAGTATCGATGTCGAAAAAGCTACAGCAACCGATAATAAAAACGAACATGAGAAAACGAATCAATCCTTAGAAGAAAAAGTAGCAACACCTAATGATATTATTGGTTTTAATTGTAGTGAAATTATAACAAGAAGTAAATGCAATCCTAAACAATCTCACGAAGAAAATGATAATAAAATTTCTTGTAACATTCCAATTGAGAGCAAATCACCAAAGAATAATCGGCGGAGAAAAAGATTAGATTCTACTGAGTCCAATGTTAGTTGTAAGAGAATGTTGCGAAGTTCCAATATAGATAAATTAAAAGATGGAAATCCTATCTTAATAGGCAATCTTAAAAATGTAACTGATTATAGTGACTTGGATATATTTAGTACGAATATGGATTTAAGCATAGAAAAAGAAAATATGCTATCAGAAAGAAACATAGAAAAATCTTGTAAACAACCTGGATATAATGAACAGACATGCAGTGATACTATTAATATTTGCAGTATAAATGAACAAAACAGTGTAAGAAGATCTAAAAGACTCTGTTCTAACATTTCAAATGCCAATCGCAATAAGTTACCTCCTTCACCAGAAAAAGATAAAAAAGAGTGTAATATAGAAATTGAAGAAGGCACAAATTTTGGAAATGGTGTAAGTCATCCAAATTTTTCACTTGATGGTAAAATAAAGAAGTCCAGTAATGAAACAATATCAGAAAGCTCAAACAGCAGTAATAAACAAAAAGAAATAGCCAACTCTGAATATGCAAATAATTTAGGAAATAGTATTTTATGTAAGATGATCGTAAAACATGGAAAGAATGTAGTTCGTCATTCTTCATCAAAAGTTGCAGGTACATTAATTTATTATGTATATTTAATTTATATTAAATTTGTTCTTTTATACATACCACTAAAATTTATTTTCTATTTATAGATAATACCATAAATTCAATTTGTAAAAAAGTTGAGAATGTTATAGCTGATATCATAGAGCTATCAACTGGGCCATCAGGAAATCAAATCCAAGGAGCAATCGATGAACTTGTTGAAAATATGAGAACTTACAACAAGAAAAGCTTGTTGGCTGGTTTAATGAAATATCTAGAAGATCCAGCCAGAAAACTGGAATTGTATAATAAAGTAAATTGTCACCCATCCATGGCGATGACAAAAAAGGAACAAATCATTTTATCTGTGCTACAAAAACTTAATACAACAGAAAATAAGCTTGTGGATGATTTGCTGAGAAATATTGAATATACATTGTTCCGCTTAAACAAAACACCAGAGTTTGATACAATTGAGGGGTTGTCACATTTCTATGCTGTTACTTGTAGATTATTTCACATGAAGTATAGGTTAAAGACATTCCTACTAGATGCTATGTATTGCCTTCAGTTTAAATCTGTGATTATCATAAAGCAATGTCTCACAACATGGATGCATATTCTACCATTAGCACATTCAAGATATGGTGAGTAAATAAATATCTTGCTTAAGTAATATGGTACTTTTATATATCATTGGCAGTGTTGCTTTACTACAATTACATCCTTCTAACAAAAAATAGACGAATGTACTTACGGCCAATTACTTATACGCAAATTAAATTTGAGCACGTCTTAAGACTGTAATTTTGACAGAATTGTATGGCGAACTGTCAAATCGGACCGGTTTAAGTTGAACTTAAATTTAAGTTGCTTTTCAGTATTCCTCCGACTTTAATCTCTTAATATATTTTTTATTCGTACATGAAGTTAAACTATTTTTATATTTCAGCTAAAACACCATTAATAACATGTATTGTGTATCTTCTGCACTTTTATAAGTGTGAGGACAAATTTTACAATATACAAAATATAAGATGGATTTTGAATAAAAAATATTCCTATACATTTAGTGAGTGGAATGAGACAAAGATCTTAGAAATGTTTGTTAACGCTATAAAATTTGTGAAAGGTAAGACTTAAAAATAATGGTATTCAATTAGATTTAAAGAATTTTGACATGGGATAAATAATAAATAATAATAATATTTACAGATGATCCAGTGGAAAGTAATATGTTGAGGCTTGCGTTACTTATTTTTGGAAAGCGTCATGGGCCAAAATGGTGCCAAAGACATGTTATAAACAACATGCTTTTGCCGATGATAGAAGATGAAAAAACACCAGAAAAAGTAAAGATATTCTGCATTAAAGTATTGGGTCCACTTTTGAAGCCATATCCAGGAGATATGAAAGTGCATTGCGAAATTATTGTTAACCAGCTACTTGACATGTTGGACCAAAAAGATTGTAAGTTTTTTTTTTTCAATTATTATTACTGAATTAAAATAAAAAAAAAATCATCCAATACCAATCACCTGTATTGGTATTGGATATTTTTTGTTAATTTACCGAATTATTAAGATGGCAAAGGTCCCTTCTTTTAGATTAAGATTACTTATTCTACTCTAGAATTCAACTGTTCACATGGTCAAATAATCATGTTCCAATTCTCTAAAATTTCGGGAACATATTCATATTCAAATAACATCAAAACTTTGAGAAAAATGTTTGTTCTCAAAGTTTTAATGTTTTAACTTTTAAGTAATAAGGTTGCTAAACCTGCTTTTAAGTGTCGGAATAAACCTATAATGTTTTTTTTATATTCTTTTCAGTAACACATGGTATTACAGAAGCAATAATTACCAGTTTAATATACATGAGTAAACACAATCCACCAAGGGTGACAAAAGCATTGCTGTCATGGCAACCAGAGAGTGTTTCTAATGAGCTAGAAAATTTATTAAAGGCATATGTCCGAGAGAAACCAATAAAAGCGTGGAAAAGTATTCTATCCAACACTTATGTGTAATGGTTTAATATAACATTAAATTGTTTTGGAACCTTACATATAAGTATATTTTACTATCATAAGAAAATTCTCATCTGGTGTCACAGTACAATGGAATGGAGTGCTTGTAATTAAGTGACTGAGATTAAAAAAAATACATAGGAGTCATTGATAAACATTTAAGTGACCATTTATTAAATAACAAAACTAATTATTAAAATAGAAAAATAACACATTTTTTACAAAATAACACCACAAGTAAAGCTAAAATTAACCAAGCAGCTATCAAAGGGAATGCAAAAAATTAAATAACACCAATAATATGGCTTACCTAAGTATAAAAAATCTTGCTATGATTTGATGTCATTTAACTTTGTTTAATGTAATGTAGTTATGTTGTAACTTAAAATACTTTTTGTTATTTTGAAAATTAAAAATTATATTAAATATTAACTATAATTTGCTGTATAATAATGTATGTTGATAATGTGATGTTAGACATGCTTCTTAACTTAGAATCCTCAATATTGTAAATATTACAGTAACAAATTTTAAATAAATACTTAAAAATTATAATCGCATACGTTTTATTACATTTTACTAAGTTAGTATTTTTTTTGTCTTTGCATTTGAATTTAAGTTACAAATTTTGTTGACTAACGCAGTAAAATGAGATAGATACGTATGTCAGTCATAAATGTGAGGAAATGTATGTTTTAAGTTATTAGAATTTCATAAGTAATTGATAAGTTTAGTTCTAATAAGTGTGTGTTTTAAAACTGCATAAAATAACGTATTTATAAAAAAGTAAGATACCACTTACAGTTAAGGATCTGTGTACAGTGTTAAGGTAAGTAAACAACATTATTTACATATATACAATAATGTAAAAATAATGATTTATTTTATGCATTAACCTGAAAGTGCAAACCTGTTTTTGTACTCTAAATAATTGAAATACCTATAAGTAGTTTTTAGGACTGTTTAAATTGTGTTTCCAACACAAAATTTCAAATAGTCTCGTATATTCTGTGATTTTTTTGTATAGAATACTTCTTTGGTAAGGCGTAATAAAGTTTTGAATATTCAGTTTTTTCTTAATTTACTCACGAAACTCGAATTTAAAAGGCTTTCAATGGTTGAGTATAATATATTATGATCAAATTTTTGGGTTTAAGAGAATTTCCCATGTACTGTGCATTAACATTTAGTGAACTAAATTTAAAAATATTATTAAAGTACGGATAACCATAACAATAAACATTATTAGATTTAATTAATGTATCCTGTCGCTACCAGGTAGCGCGCTTGTCGGTACTAACAGGTAGGATTTTTCAAAAACGAATTTATATTATTTTTCGAATCATAAGTCGTAATCATAGTCTGGTGAATCAGATCGTATCTGTGCATTATAAGAACAATAAAGAAATGAATTTTAAAACATTAGAGAAATATTTCTAAACCATAATTTATAGGTAGTTTGCTTAAATTAAAAAATTGATCTAATATAAATCCATTTCTTGTCGAATAAAACCAAATTTCTACTTTTAATAATATAATAACAATACTGTACAGATGGTCTCCAATTTTATTTCGAATTAGCTTACCCAACGCAACTTCGTTCACGCTGTAAAAATTCTACCATAAATCTTATATCTTACGACTATCATTATATTTGCTTAAGTAAAAAATTCGTAAAGCCCGGGTTATACAAAAAACTAATTATGTGAATCGGTTCATTTGTTACGCGCTTAATAACACATTTTTTATTAACTAAACCTTTAAATACGCGCTAACCGTTTGGTAAGGGGGATTCGCTCACCCGGGTGAGCTTCCGTCCGGCCCTTCAGGCCACGTCCTCACTGGCGACAGCCCAAGCCGAGGTCCGCGGCCCTCCCACGGGGGAGGGAAGCCCTTAGGCGAGTCGCCCTCGCAAGGGTCCGCAAAAGTCCGCGCTAAACTGTAAATGCCCTTCAGGCAATACAGTGAGATTCACCACAAAAAAAAAGGGTAAGGGGGATGTCATCGCAATGCTTGATTACCTTTATAACAATCAAGCCTTTAAATGAATTATTGAAATATGTATGTAAGTTTACGTAATCTTGACATGCTTTTGTCATAACGCTTCTGAAAACTGATTGATGCAGGTTTAGGAAAATTTCTGCATTACTGGGACACTTACCTTTTAAAAATTAAATTTTTAACCTTTATTCTGATATTTGTGCATTTTAAATAGAAAATCAATTTAAATAATGATTATATATTTTTTTAATTTAAAAATTTGTTTTATATTTCTTTATTTCTACCATAATAACGTGAATATTAACAAGTTGGGTTCGCGCATTCGGGGTAAGCAGTTTATTAAATTTATGATAGTATTGAACGAAATTAGTTAAAGCCATTTGCAGTAAGCCTGATCCTGTTACTAAATTTGGGAATGATACAAGTACTTCTCGATAGATTTCTTCGAGACTCTGTTTCCAATTTGATGAAAAGGAAGTAACAAGTGTTAGGGCTTTTTTCTCCAGGTTTACCAATTCACTCTTTTTGTCATTTTCTAGCAACTGCTCTCCCTCTTTTACAAACTGCATCATACCACCAAAGTGGGGACTCAAAATTTCTTCTACATATTCAGAGCTTCTAGCTTGCAATTGTTCACGAAAACTTTCTGCTTCCTTAGTGTTGTCTCTAGTCCTTTCCATTAAAATGCTTAACACCATATCATAATTATTAATAAGGAATATAAGCTGTTGTATCCTTTGGGAAAATTCAGCCGCCATTTTCAAAAGAAAACATTGAACCTCATCTTGCATTACTAGGAGCATATTGCTAAGCTCTTGCGAGGGAAATTGTTCACTTAGACTTAGTATTGCTGCTGAAAATTCTGCATATCTTCTAGTTATCTAAAAACAAATGATACAAAACATATGAAACTGGATATTATAAGATCTAGAGTCTATGCAAATTATACTAACATAGTGTGGTCCTAGTTCTTTATTAGCAAGCTTTGCTGGGTCACAGTCATGTACACTTTGTATGTTTAATTTTAATACATACTCCAACCGAGGCCAAAATGTACCTAGTAATGAATCCCAATAACTGAAAAAAGTATATTATATTTATATTTAAGTACAAAAGTTTATTTTCATTTCACATGATTGAAAAGATGGTCACCTGTCTAAAGCTGCTACAGCTCTTTTGTGGCACATCCATCTGTATCTGTTTATTAGTTGAATGCACAAAAACAAAGCTAAACAGTCATAGCATTCTAAAACATAGTTCTCAACATTTTTCTGAAAAAAAAATGGCCTTAATAACAAAGATATATTAAAATAAAGTGTTACTAGCCTAAACATTATGTAATAACTTAGCCTAGTTTTTATCAGGAACAAATGATTGAATAGTTTTTTTTAAGCCTTCATATTACTATGTTCATAGTATAAGCTATCTATCTTGCTTTTTTACTGAGTAGTATTATAAATAAAATATGTATATAAATAATATATTAGTTTTTAAGTTATTCAATATTATAATATTTGATACACTTACCACTAGTAAAGAGAGGGTTTTACCAAGTATTCTGTCAAAAAGTTCTTGAGCATGACTGCCTTTTACATGAAAGAATTCAGTAGTAAATAAATATTCCCTGCAACTGTTATCTACCAGAGCATATTGTAAGCTTCGGAATAATGCTTCGTAGGAGTACTGGAAATATTAATTATGATATTAGTAGTATATTAACAGGTAATAAATAAATAAAAAAATATACAATGTCTTTGACATTTACATCTTATAAAACATTATATTTTATCATCACACATGACAATATACCTTTGTCTTTTGTTGTACATGGGGTACAATTATAGGAGCCTCCAATTGTTGAGCTAAAACGTCTCCACGATTTCCTATAGTAAATATAGTGCTTTTATTTTTCAAGTTTGATTTTTGGAAAAATCCTCCTTTTGATCCATCTTCAATTGCCATTAGATCATCCTTAGTAGGCATTTCTTCATATTTAAGTTTGTCTAATCTCGATGCATAGGATTTAAAATAGGAATAATAAACTTTACTTAGTGTATCAATGTATTCATTACATATTTCCTGGGCTACATTACGCTCATTAGTTAGAATAAACTCAAAGAAGAATTTATATTTCAACATAGCATTTTGGGGTATTTGATAATTGGCCATTGGTTTTCTAAATTTATAAATCTGTTCTAATATATATGTTCTTAACTTTGCTAAGGCCTTAATCTTTAATTTCTCTAATACATCTTTAACATCATGACAAGCTTTTGTTTCTTTAAAATCCTGTTCTTTGATGAAATTGAGCTTCTGATTTAATATAGCCAGTTGTACCATAAATTCTTTGTCAGTAACGGGTACATTGTTGATGCCACTGAAAAATAATACTAAATAAATACCAACTAGTCGATTTGACTCTTAATTATCACTTATATGTATACTAATACTTTTTAGGTAGATGCAGCTAGGTAATTATATTTAAAAGTATACTTACAATATGAGTGTTTCAGAAACAGCTAAATCTTCAATAAATGTTGACAGTGGACCTTTAAGTGCTTGTCTATTTGATAACTGGACTGACATGTTAACAGACCTCTTTTGTAAACTTATAATTTCATTACTGATACTGCCTAAGTCATTCTAAAATAATACATTAGACTCAGTCTTTATTTTTGACAATAAATATACTATTTACATGCTCACATATAATGTATTTCAGTAAGGAATTTATTTCAAAATAATAATACATTTCAAAAGATTTCTGTTTCTTTATATTATTTCGAATACAAAATTTTTAAAATACTTATTCTTTAACAACTTACTTGAAAAACAAGTAGCATGTTTTCCATCCTTTCAAGAATTCCATCACAGTCCTCAATTTGGTTATGCAGTGAAATTATATTTTCTCTTTCTTTTAAATAATCTGCAACTGAGGCCTTTTCAGCTTCTTCAATATTTTTGTCAATTTGTAAGGCATACTCCCTAAGATCGGTACCATTTTTTAATACTTCTTGAATCTCAATGTCTTCTAAGTTTTTGTCAAATATTTCAGACATTTCTGAATTCTTAGCCATTGTATACACGTTTCACACAATTGTTAGATATTCTATTATTATGTTTATTTATATTTTTACATTATTAAAGAATTCCAATAATAACAAATATTTTTTTATAACAATTACTACAACTCAATACACTACAGTTAAATGTCAATTGTCAATGTCATAAACTCTTTCTTTCTTTCTTTCTTATATATTATGGCATTAGCGTTTAGCTTTTAGCCAATGTCAAACATTAAATCACTTTATGCGCCAAAAAAGGAATATTCAATCGAGATTACAACTAGACGCCGCAAGATTCCCGCCAAAACTCCTAGTAGGTCAACTCATAAGTTGCCATGAGCCATCATTTCCATTTTTCTTTAAACTTCATTTACCACATAAAACGTCAACGTCAACTTCATATTAGGTATATCGTAAAGTTTTTTCAAAACAGCATTGATGCCAATTCAAGATGAAAAATATAGTAGAAGACATGATGACCACAATGTAACATTATCCGCGTGACGATAATGATGTGCTGATTTCCTGACCTCCCGTTGGGTGACTTTTGGGGTGGATCTTTTGGCCGCCTGACCTCAGTAAACGCGAGACACGGCTAGTAATCCCTACAAATCTGTCTGTTTGTCTGTTACGCTTTCACGCCAAAACTGAACCGATTGGAACGAAATCGGTACACAGATACAGCTACTTTTAACTGGAAAAAAGAGTTATAAGGGAGGGGGGAGGGGTGTAAGTTTAGATGAAAGTCCACGCGGACGGAATCGCGGGCAACAGCTAATACATAATATTGGTGACATTCGTAAAAAAATGTTTGTTGCATATAAATGAGCTTTTACTATTAACGTGGTTTCCGTCCAATGAGGATTTTAGAACAGTGGTAATGCATAATATGAGTTATGTTTATACTATTTTTATTTCTGTTTTATGGTGATCTCACTTAGGTTATAGGTACCTGTTTAATGTATTATACCTACTTGTAGATATCGTAAGTTGAGGTGAATCTTCTACAATTTTCATTATACCTACCTAATTATGACTCAGAATCTAAGATATCTACGTTGTTCCATTGGCGGATCCAGCTTTGGCGCCGGGGTAACATAGTTGTGGTCAAGTAAAAATAGGTATTTTTTTAGAAAATTGATGTTCAATTAGCGTTCCACCTTGTCCTGGAACCAGCTCAGTTATGAACCCCCTGGATCCGCCATTGTGTAGATATTGGATCATAGACAATACTTCATCGGTGTCTATTTACGATTATTGGAAATTAGGGCTCACTAAAATTAAATCATAGAATATGGCACACACATAAAAATAGTTTAATATATTTTGTGACTTTTGTCAGTAAATTTATAGTTTGGATTGGCTAAGTAAATAAAAACTTCAAGTAATTTCAATAAACGCATTTGCGTCATTATAATTGTGATAAAATATTTACAAAGAAAAGGATAATACTTAAGTAACAAAAGCATAACAATATACTTATAATATTATTGTTTTTAAAAAGAAATGCAATAGAGTAGTGAAAATTTTAAACAGAGGTAGTAAATCTGTATATTAGGATCTCAATAGGTACATACATACATACGCAAAATAAAAGTTAAAATACATTTCGCTATGGTAAGTTTATTCTGTTATGCGCTCACCTACTTTTGTGCAAAGTTTAATGAAAAATATTATACTGTTTTGATCAAGGAAATTTTATAAGAGAGTAATAAATAAAATAAAATAAAAATGTGCATTTTAAATACATAATATTGTATGCAATAAACACTAAATATTTTTTTGATTGCTGATACTTTAATATCTAATAAGTACCTTTTACTGACAAATATTTACAATCATATATTTTATGTATAACAGAAAGTAGGCAGTCACATTTATATAAATATGAAATGGGTTACTGAAATGCACCAAAGTATTAAAATTTAAAAGTAAGAAAAATGTAAAGTAGACTTACTAAAGTATCTATAAATTAACTAATACATTAAGGGGCTCTGTTATCGAGCAAAAAGTTCAGCACTTGCATTTTCTATCAAAATACAATTTTGTATAAAATTATCACGTCATTTTAATTATAATATACATACCTTTGTTAATCTAGAATATATATTTAAATTTATCACGTTAGAGCATATAAAGAGGACATATTGGTTTTACAAGCAGGATACATCAAAGTTGTATGTATAATTTCCTTTTATTATTTCTTTAATATTATAATTTTATATGTATATATTATACTATACAGTGTTTTTAACAAAAAAATATCCCTATCAGTCTAACATTATTCATTTCCTGAATTCAAAAATAATTTTGATAATTTTTTACCCATTTTACACTATTTGGTCCGTTCAGGATCATTGCCCACTAAGAAAGTTCTTTAGGGTTCTAATTCAATTTCAATATTAGAGATTATTATTATATAATTTGCACAAATTGTAATTAACGATAATTAGGTGAGTTTTCACCACAGTGAAAATACACTGATATGTTTACACTACTTTCCAAACATTTTAAAATAGTTTAAGATATTCTAAGGGATATTATACCTATCTACGAAGGTACTTTATAAGACACGTAGGAGTTGAGGGATTTGTATTATGCTGAACTTTTTCCCTGACCTTATATGCAAGATTTTACCGTAACAAATAATTACTTAACGTCCAAGCGTTACAATTATTTTGTAAACCTAAAAGGTAACTTCTATGAATGATTTTGTTTCGACTCGATGCATAATGTGTTTGATATGCGAAGCATGCAACATTTAGTCGACAAAACAACGTCCTATCCTCCGCTTATCACAATCATAATTTGACATCAACGAATGCTTTAATAATTTGTAAAATACTATAAAAATCGGTGACCCATAAGCCAAATTTTTACATTAATAAGTCTTGTGACTAGATTTTTCTTATTAAAATAATACACAAGTAAATAACATAGGAATATTTGTACGACGAGATGCCATTGATCACGAGCGGTAACTCAAATGCAGACTACTAAGTAGATATTTTAAAAGATATAACTGAATCACACACAAATGTACAATAACAATAAATTAATCTTAAATACCTATACGTTAACATTACCTGCAAGTTATTAAGTAAGATTGTCAATGAAACTTAAAGTAATTAAATTCATACTTTTGATAAGCATGAACCGATATCTTGGAGATCGAACACTACGTTATTTATCTAGCCTATAGAAAAATATTTCATTATAAGTAAATAATTACAAAAATAACGAAGTCGGCTCTAAATAGGTAGGGGACGAGGCTTGGTGCGGGAGCAGTCCGCCGACGCTGTAACGAGCTACGTGTTACCCTTTTTAGAAGGGCAAGCTCGCTCGGAACATGTTTTCAATAAGCGGAGGGGCTGGTACTAAATCTTCTAGCTTCAAGTAAAAAATGCGCTGTAGACCTTGAACAGACAAGGATCTGAGCTCGGGTAAAGCGCCCAGTACCCGACTGAAGTGTGGTGCCCCGACTCCCCCTACGCCGCCACCTCCAGGCATGTGCGCCCGAAGGCATCCTATTATTTTCATCTGCAGTTGTTCTACACGATGTGGCTCTTTTAAGCCATGCCTCTCTGAAAAACAAAAATAAAACTTTAATTTCTGTTTGTTAAATCAAGATTTATTTAAAATAATTTGATCTTCGGAAAAGGGATACAATAATAAAATATTAGCTTACCTACAAATTATAAAAAATTGTAATTTGGAAATATAATATATTCTTTTTATATTCGGTTTAGTTTTCAATAAAGGTAGATTGGATATTAAAAGGAGCGTATTTTTTTAAAATACACTGTATATACCATACCTGTTATTAAAGTTAGCGCGCAGAGACAGGCAAAGGTTGAAATATCGATGTCCATTGAATGTAGAGTATTGCTAAAGTCAAGCACTGCGTGCAGCCAATCTCCGAATGAGCGTTGACACTGGCGTTTATCAAGGACAAGCCCATTGCAGAAAGTGAGTTTAGTGTCTTCAGGACGGGTGCGATAAGCAAGCCGCAGAACAAATAGCTCGAGACGAGCAGATGCAAACAATTGCTCTCTATCTTCTGGACAAAGATCGCCGTAGCCAGGTACTTTTTCTGCGAAATACTTTATCATATCAATAGATGTTGTCAAAAGTGAATAAAACTGTTGGATTACTTCAACATCTGATATTGGAGGTTCCATTGGGTTCGGCTCTCTGTATTGTGAATAATCTAAATTTGCGAAATCAGGAGAAGTGTCAACATGAGCTCGAACAAGAGCTGTGATGAGTGATATTGGAGGGCTTGGTGGTGATTCTTGTGGACATTTTGGTTTAGAAGGTAATCTTCCACGTCTTCCTTTAAGTGAATCCGTTCTCACCACTTCTTTCACCATTCCTACAGCAAGGCATTTTTGAAAACGACAAAATTGGCATCTATTGCGTCTTCTTTTATCAACAGGGCAAGATTTTTCAGCTAAGCATACATATTTTGAGCCTTTTTGTACTGTTCTTTTGAAGAATCCTTTACAGCCTTCGCATGTGCGCACGCCATAATGTTGACAAGCAGCTGTATCGCCACAAACAGCACACAATTGACTTGGTGATTGAGGAGCACCGCGAGCAGTTACATTATCTTGTGGGGCACCTCCTGGTGAACTAGCAGCCGAACTTGGGGCTGACGCTTGCATACAGTGTACTCTTCCACCATGAAGCTTAGGACTTTCACTTGAGCTACTAGACTCTGATCTTTGTACGGGTAAAGAAGATCGCCGTTGTCGTGAACTTTGATCTGTTGTTATATGCAAATCAACTGTACTTGGAAATGGAGGTAAAGAGTATGAATCTTGGTTTGGTGTTACACCTCCAGTATCGAATGTAGGACTGCAAGGCTGAGCCGGTGCATAGTATGGTGAGGGCACGTAGGGTAGTGAAGGCTGATGATATGGGTATAATAGTTGAGTTGAGGCATGTCCTTGATGGGAGTATGAGCCTAGATTGTAACAATCTTCATCCATTTTTATTCCAAATTCTGCCATTTCCTGCTTAGGATATCGCACTGAATAAGTTTCTTCAAAGCTGGGCAAAGCTGGGCCTGGCACCGGTGATGGTGTTTCACTTACTGGTGTGGTTCGGTGTGATTTTATTTCTGGAGGAATCGGCGCATGGAACTCTACGTCCGGAAAAGGATCTAAATTCTCGTCTAGGATTTCAGAAGAGTCTTCTTGATATTGCGATGACAGAAGATCAGTGAAGGACGAACTGTAGTTGCTCTGAAATAAAAGAGAAATCAATAAATGGAGGCGTTACTAATGTTATGGTAGGCGGACTTATATGGGCGTCGTCGGCAAGCCAATGACGTTCTTTTAAATCGTATTATTGTTTGTCAAGACTCCGTCGTGCAGCTGTGGCGAGTGATCGAATTAATTATTCATAAATAATTAAGTTAAATTACTTTGGACAATTATAGACATTTCAAAGTACTCACTTGTGTCTGCAGCAGTAGCATGCTGGATGAGTTTGGTGAGAAAGCGCTTGGCGAGCGCGACTCTATGGCGCTCGTCCCTGCAATAAAAGAAACACATATTACATAAAGACAACAAGGATAATAATTTATTATAAAATATTACCTACACCCTTAGTATAATTTTTATTTATTTTTAATAGAAAAAAAATACAAAAAACAGTCACAGAGGGGTTGACCGTAAATGTTACTGGACGGCTGGACGACCACTTGACGGTATCATGCTTTGAACTATCACGCTATGCCATCCATGCATTATTTACCCTCGATGAACATACCTTAATTTCTACTTTCCAATAAACGCACGTAACTGACAAATCAATAGATTCTAGAGTCACTTGATAACCACCGAACACTACCCTGGCGCAGCTTGACTAGTAGTGACGGAGTTGAAGAAAGGTCTTTTAATTTATACTGCTGTTTTACCAGCCAAATATTGTCTTTTTGAATACACCGTGTCACGGTGCTTGATTCGCCACGCCCCGAAAATTGAATTCAATATATTGTATACACCTCATCTATGTCTATTAAAATGTGTACGAACTAAGTGATATTGCACAGCAAAATGAATCTTTAGGCCTGATTATATAGGCTATGTTAGGGTATCATCGAAAAAGTAAAGTTTTTAGGGCGCGAAGGCGATGGATCCCTTGGGAAGTTATGAAATCACTGGCATTTGCAGTTTCTATTATGCTAAGAACCATTAATTCCGAGCTTATTAAGATATAGACAAAATATTATTAGTGTGTTTATGAAAATCAAAAAATAAGTGTAGTGTGTCGAACACAGTGTTTTTATATTATATTTAGCAACAATTTATATTAAAATTGACTGTAATATACATCATGAACTTCTCCTTCTTGACTTAAATATTTAATCTATTAAAAATAATTTAAATGAATCTTTATTATCATTACAAAGATGCACCCAGTTTATAAAAAACTTGTCACAAGCTAATCTAAGTTTGTCATACAAACACGAATTATTGAAAAACTAAGCATTAAAGTCGTAACCATCCTATAATTAATTAATCGTTGTTCACCACTTGCTATGTAGCTGAATATATTAAAAAATAATTTATTAGATCTTAACAAGGAAGTCGTTGTGCAAGAGAGATTAAAACTTGCATACCAGTAATTAAATCTGCGTCATTTTTTTATACGTTATAACAGATTTAAAAATTAAAATAATAGTAATATATGTAAGGGAAAAGGAAAAATATTTAATTGTCCTTTTATAATTTGTCGCAATTAATTATTTAACTCGTTTTGGTATATAAAATTATTACACAGAAAGTTCGATGAGTAATCTCATTTGTATTATTATTTAATTTTTTATGTGAGAAAAAAACGAAAAACAAAATAAAGGGGGGAAGAGAAAAAAGTATGACTTGTGTTTTTAAAATTAAGTTTTAAAACATTCCTCTGTATTTTGGTAACACGTATTCAAAGTAAATGTGGAATTTTGTATCACTTTTTTAAAATTTACTTGGCATTTAATTATACATATATAAATAAATTATAAGTATATTTTTTGTTTGTATTTTTTATCTGCACGATAGATAAACGTCGACGTTCATTTTTCAAGAAATTATAAAATGATTGAATGTATATGTATAAGGTAAACAATACGATTACAATGCTCATATTCTTATCTTGTCGCTATAATGTTCCAAGCAGTTTTGAGAATGTTTCCTGAATTCGCTGTGCTTGTTTATTTCAAGATTTTATTTACATGTACATATTACAAGCTATATGCTCGCGAATACATTTCCGCATATTGTATTAGTTGAGGCGTGGCAAGCCTGAGTAAAGCTCTTTATACAATTATAATATTTCATCATTATATGTTAATCAAAAAAAATTAAAAGTTTCAAATGCTATAGCATATGAAATCATATGAGGAGGCGTTGGCGTTTATAACATAGCTACTGTAATAGCTTTATTAATAATTGAATCATTATTTCTGTTTTTTCTATACTTCACGAAACAACCTACCTATATCTACTATTATACTGAAATATATTTTTATGTAAGTATATTAGATACTTATTATCTACGAATTTATCTTAATAAAAAAAAAAGTTTCCTAACCTGGTATTTAAATTAATATTACTGTTTTTGCTTAGAAATTTAATAATATGAAACAGTTTTATATTTTTATGAAATATAAAAACAATATTTAAATATTTTTTATGACTAATACATTATCACACCATCTAACAAATATGTAAAACAAACAGCTACAAACTATGTTATGACGTGTCAGCTTTTTTAATGCAAATTTATGTTTTTATGCGAAATTAAAAAGGAGATAAGCATAGAATATATGACGTATGTAATTGGGCAAGTTTTGTAATATTAAAATCATACCGTGTGTTTCGAGGTACCTACTTAGTTGTGAAAATTATAACACTCCTAAAATGTACAAATGCGACATCTTGTGGAAAATTTTCTAGATAACGTAGGATGGACTTTCACTTACTACAGGGTAACTTGTTGTTATAAAATTTGCTGTTCATAAACCATGCAACAGATGGCGCTATCATACCAAAATCATTGTGACCGAAGCTTTGATAACAGCGCGCTTTTGTTTAGTTCTGTTATACCAACACTAAAGGTGGTCTAGTTTTCATGCTTGCCCGATGTTTTTCTGATTGTTGTTTTGGTCCCTAATGTGAATATCTTATATATTCAGATTATTCTACTTTATATTATGTTATGAGTTTAAACAGTTTGGTATATTACACATAAATGGAATTATGATATGAGTCGTTCTGGACTCTGGCCTAGGAATATCTAGTTGTCGCTGAATAATATAATACAACACGTCAATAACTTTGTTGTAATGTATTTTACAAACCCAATTTCATACATAGGTATTTAAAGTCGAAATTTTGTACCAAATTTTAAGCGCGTTTTATTCGTAACTCCTATGTAACTTCTAAAAAATTTCTTGCTAGGATGAAAAAAGCAGACATTTAATGATTTACTTACGAATAAATCTAAACCAAAAATACTTATGTACATGACCAAAATATAGATATGTGCACCTAAATTAAAGTATTTATAAATCTCAATATGTTATTGAGGGACGTATTTAAACTTGTGCTAAACAAAAAGCCTTAGAACATGAATTCTCAATAAAAGTTATTTTTAAATTACAATACTATAAGCACAGTCAGCTGTGGAGCATTGAAGTTGGCGTAGACTACGGGGGTGCGGGTGGCGTGACGTCAAAGCCTTTGACGTAATATTCCACCCAATAATACAAAATGCTGTAGTGCTAAGTACACTATATTGCCGGTTGCGGTATAAGTTTATTTTTATCTCGTCTCTGACGATATTTCTTTTATTGTGATCTATAAAGAAATGTGGAAACAATATAATATTGTCTATTCGGGCTTGTTGTTTGGAAAATATTTGATTTGTAAATAGTTGAAGTTAAGTTAGATACAAATTGTTGTAGGGCAAAAAAGAAATATTCAAAAAATACGAGTAAACTTAACTTATAAAACATAACATCTGTTTTAATGAAAAAGTTTTAAAAAAGCTGAAATTAATTACATTATTAGCTGAATAGCTGTTTTTGTTTATATGTAGTTACACAGCACAGAGGAGTAAGTCCGTGTTTTCATTCAATATCATTTCATACATCTTGCTTGCAATAATTCAACATCAATCACATTTAACAATATTACCATTAAGCATTTCGCGGCGAAAATCGCACTTATTGCATTTGAGCGACAGCAGTTAACGTAAGTTTTCGTGCACTGCATCGGAAAATGCCGCTACGAAAGCATTTTAACTGTTTTTTAGGAATTTATTTTGCATTTTAATCTGGTAATGAAAATACATAATAATATAAGGTATACTAAGTTTTTAATAATAAGTTTACTTTAATGAAATATCTTCCATAAAAAGTGGTTAGTTTACAATGAAAATATTCAAGACGGACTTGTACTACCAGTGATAGCTAGCACACAGACAGAAAGACGTGGCGGTGGACTTTGTTTCCGTATAAATACGTACACTATAATATAAAGTGTTTTATTCCTTAATAACTATGATTAAAAACTTTAATCAAATAAATTTAATTCGTTCCTCGATTTATTCATAATGTGAACTGTATTTACGTGGCTTTACATTAAATAAAATCGAACCACTTTTAAACATAACAGGTTCTATAGTAGGTGTCGTGTTATTGATATTCAATACCAAAGGCGCCATGTAAAATTATAATTTAAATAAAGTAATTTACAGCTTTTGACAATTTGTAAATAGCGCTACATATTGATTTAATTTTGATATATTGTTGTATTCTTTCTTTGGTCAGCCTTTTAAAGTTAAAATAAATTACAATCTAGCAAATAAAATTCCTATTAGTAACAAAAATTATTTATTTAATACGTACAGTAAACTTAAGAAGGGATTGTTTCTCTTACAATATTCTTTAAGGATTAAAAAGGTATGACAACCGAATTATGTTACGATACACGTGTAATCCCTGATGGGGTTTTGTGCGTCAAACGTTGTTTCGTCACTCATATTAAGGTTCAACGTAACATATTCTGAGGTTGTTTACTTATTACTACAAATCCGTAATATTATGTATAATAAAATAAATCCATTACTACTGTTAAATTACGTTATCTTTACCTATATATAAATTTAGATTCTTTATTCTTGACCTCTTATTTTTTAGCAAATAGCATTTAGTCTATAATACCAACTAAAATTTAAGATACCACACCCACTTCTGCAAAACTACCGCAGTTTAAAAACCCGATTTTAATTCTAGAATTGTTTTTGTTCGTTTTTGTTATGCATCTCGGTATATGACACAACGACAATAATATTTTAATGGCCATCTTAAGCTTTGGGTATCTAATTTTTTTATTAAGTAAAGCTGTACTGGCGACCTTGAAGTCTGTCTCGCGAGTAGTAGCCGCCGCGGCTATTTAAGAAGATTATGTAACTATTTTGAATAAATTAAAATATTTTAGTACATATGGCCTAAACGTGCCGAGTCCGCAAACTTTGTTCAATCAGACACTTGTTTTGAATTTACATAGAAATCCAATATTTTTTTCTGTAGAGCGATAGATTTCAATTTATTTTTTTAAACTGCTTATACCTACTTCTGTCATAAGTACGTTCCTACATTATCAATATTTTTTATATACTCAGACATGTGCGAGTTAAAAATATTACTTATACAGCTTTATTTTTTAAAACATTAAGATTAACGTTTTGCGTTAAAATCGTGGCATTTTATTTTTATCGTAGTGGTAAAAATAAGTTGTTATACTTTTAGCTTGTAAGTAAAGGCTTGAAGGACACATTATTTATAGTATAAAACAAAATGAACAAGGAAAGCTTAAGACACAGTAAATAGGTTTATATAATTGATTTAATTTATTTACTTCAGTTGAAGTGTTATGTTGAGTTTATATGATCTTGTTTTTCTCGTAAAGTTGCTAGCTTAATAAAAAATACGCGGATGACGCATAAAGCAAAAAAAAAGTCTGAACGAATTATAATGTTTCTTTACCTAAGCTTAATAATGGCCAAGTTTACAAATTTAGAGAATTTATGGTTATACCCTAATCTTTCTGGATGATAAAATATGAGCTTGTATGCATATTTTCTCTACAGATATAACTTATGTTTTGTCTTAGATGGAGCTTTCGTGAAATGACTAATGAGGTAACAAAAAGGAAGGCGATAGGCGAGGGTATGCAAGCAGCAAGGGCGACCTTGACGCGGAGCGCGGGTCGATGCGTGACGTATCGCGAGTGACGTCACAGGTGCCGATGGAGGCGAAGGCCGAGCCCGCACCAACCCCCGTGCCACCACCGCACACCACCCACATATTTTTAGACGCTGTGACGTAATTCCGTTCCAAACGTTTCAGCGCTGGAAATGAATGGCTAAAAATATGCACCAGGCAAATTGACAGAAGCCGGCGACAGGCACTCATTGAATTTAACACCCATGTGCTAAAATACGCGAAAGTTGTGACAATCGTAGTTTTTATCCAATTATGTAGGTAACTATTTAGTACTTTGTATTATTGTTTCCTTTATTTTTTTCTTTATAATATTCCTGTTCATTAAAAGCAATATATTCGTATTAATTTAAGGTATATTTTGTGACGCTGTCTCATTTATTAGGTATATATTGAATAATATATCAAAAATAATATGTAAGTTTGTATATAAATAATCGCAATATCATTCTAAGAAATAAATACTTAATTCAATATTAAGTATCAAAGTGTCGTAGCAATTTATTTGTGCGGAGGTACTATAGCTATCAATAATAACAATAAGCTCTACCTTTTATTACGATATCGCGCACGGACTGGGGTTTATAGACACGGGGTGGAGGCTTGTGACGTCAGAGAGAGACGAATATGTTTCGGCGTGACGTCACGCCAGCTGGACACTGATATCACGTCTTATCAGCATGTTAGGCTTTATAAAGTATTTATTTAGGCAAAACTGATACGGAAAACAGCGCGTTATTTAATAGTCAATTAATATTCTCAGCTTTAATATATTCAATATAAATTAGAATATTAAGACAAAATCGGATGAAATGTTGCAGCTTTTATAGATCCACATTTGTTTTTAAGCGCTCGATGCCGGAGAACATTTAGATATTACGTGCAAATAAAAAGTGAAAGTGGCTCTTCGGTGTTCAATATTTGATGTGCGCTTAGACGTAAGTTTTGAATGTAGTGTTACAATAGTGCTCTGCGGCCGGTGATGATCGGCAATTTGCGGACATCTCGTCGGCAGGTGCGACGTCTCCCGGTTGCGAGTTGCGAGTTGCGACAGGCGATTGGGCAAGTGGAAGGTAGTTACTAGTGTAGGTGAGGCCATCGGCTTCGAACCGGAGGCGATCGCAACACTCTCATCCCATATTAAAGTTACCTAATGCTCTACAACAAAAACGATATTAATTTTGCGCACTAGCCCACACTATGCAATATTTTATTAGCAGGTCTTCTAGTATAATTGCATTACACTTTAATGATTTATTTCATATTATGTGATAAAATATAATCACTTGACATGTTATTAAGATTTATATTATTTATAGTAAAGTTTTGATGAATATCCCTCACTTATATAGTAAAAAAATATTTGGGCTATATTTGTATAAACACTAAGTTAATTAATTAAATAAATTTGTTTCATATTTAACTTTCTTAATTTAAGTCTTTCACAGCGTCAGAAAGTCATATATAGGATACTTATTTGTAACTTATTCTTATTTAATAACTTATTCTAGCGGAAATTGTGAATAAACTTAAGGATAAAAAATTTATGTTACATTTTTTTTATCTTTAAGTTTTAAAATAAAAATAATGCTATCGATATATCGAACATAGATAAAAAGTTCTTATTTGTGTAACAGTAAATTTTTGTCTACTACAAAGCGTTGTTAATATATAACTTAAATATTTTGTTTTGGGAAGGTTATGTTACTATATTACTAATAATATGTAGTTTATTTCATACAAAATATATAAAAAGCTATGGAGAAGAAATAAGGCAAATTTTATGGAATAACAACGAAAAAAGTCATTGTAAATAATGCATAGAAAAGCTCAACATGAAAATAAACAAGCATAAACGCTAAGTTTATTTTTAATTTCCACTATCGGGTGTCCTTTTATGTCCGTAACATTTAATTATAGGTCATTGGGTAAGTGTTGCATTCAGTCGTCTTCCCACGTTGCTATAGTAGGTATATAAGTAAAACATAGATCGCTTCAAAGTTAGAAACGAAAATAATTTATTGGTTCATCATTATATATAAAAAATAATATAAAAATTAATAATAACATAAATATTCTTGGATGTAATGCTTTAATGCTTAATAACTTAATAGTAACTTAACTGAAAATAATAATATATACTATAAAATATAATAAAATAAAGTTAAAAAATTATTGAAACTTAAAATGAAAATAAAAAAACAGGTACATACGTGTGAAAAGAAACTGTCTAAGGCCGCAATATTGGCTGGAGTGCGTCAGCAACGCACCTCGCATTCTAGCCGATGGCCATCGTCACAACAGTTCCACATAGAGTCTACGAAACCCAAAGGTTCTACACAACGAAAGCGAAAATAAACACAGAGGTAGAGGGAGGCGAATTGTCGTGCGGGCGCTGACCTGGCGCTGGTTTGTCAGAGTCCTCGGAGGCGGCGCGCGGCTCCAGGGTCAAACCGAGGCACGCGCCAGATAGTCCCAGTTCGCTTAACAGGATCCTCATGCGGCCGAGCACATAGCACTCACTGCACGCGCACTCACTCACGGTTAGCGGTAGCCGAAGTAAAGAGAGAACGCGCGGAAGTACGCGCTGTCGGACGGGCGGTGCGATACTGAGGCCGCCGCCGCCGAGGCTGGGGGCTCTATCGCGCTGTCTGACGTCACGGCCGCGACGTCACAGTGGTGACGTCACTAACGGTACCTCCCACGGCCCGCCCGCCGCCTGCCGCCCGCCCGAGCCTGCGCTAACGGCATCGCTAGTAAGGAACGGAGCTTTCGTAAGTCCGCGACTCCGCGCCAAAGCTACCAACACCATAGCGACGCCCTTGCTGCACGCCGGCCGCGTCGCCTTCATCTTTCGCAACTGTTTGTTGCACGGACTTATTTAAAATACTTTAAAGGCAAATAGATTGTTCATTTATAAATTATAGTTTTGTGTTATTTATTTTTAACACTAAAAATAGTTTACGGATCCAAAAAAGTTTCACTTGATTATAGGCTTCGTCATAAGCTAAATGCAATAGTCTTGAATTTATTGGATTTTCTTATAAACACGCCACGTTTTAAATATATAAAAATATTTAATCAATGTTATGATAAAAGCAGAAATGTTATTTAATAAATAAAAGTTATTTGTAAAGTTACTTTACATAATATTTACATCTGTTTAGTACTATTTTTTTTCTTCTAAATAAATGAACACCATTATAAATATTTTTTGCTTTGTAATACGTATCGTATTTCTCTATATTTAATGCGTTTCATAAAAGACACGGTATTAAATCTAAGAGTATCCACAAGGTGGCGCTGCAATCGGGATTAACGTAATTTATTTGAACTACAGTAGTTAGTTATTTTATACTCATTATAGGCATTTACAATTTATTCAGTCTATTTGTTTGCCGTTTTGTACAAACATTTTACTATTCATTAATTAATGTCCTGTTTTTCTGCGATCCTTGTGCTGCGATCTATATAGGTACGTTAAAAATATTTTATAACAAAAATGAACCGTCTTTCAACTATAAACTAAAAAGTAAAAAAATATATTTACTTTTCACAAAGTTCTACGCATTTTAATTTAATATACAGGTGTGGGTCAATCTTTATTTTATAATTTTGAAGCCAGTGCCAAGTAAATTTTACAACAATCATACTACCTTAGAGACAATAACGAATTAACCAAATAAACATTCATTGTTTTATAGGGCACAGCCTTAAAGTAATTTATATAATACATAATCAGATATTAAATCGACGTTGAAATATCATAAAACATTATATTGTACTTATATTTCATACTTCAATTGTAGTAGTGATAATATATCCTCATAAAACTCCTTGTTAGTTCTTGTGAAGATTTTCAGAAACACTTCGTTAGTTTCAGCTACACCTTACAAATAATGGTTCCCTAGCACAATGAGGCAGTATTGTTTCATTAAGGATCCTGCCACCTTCTAACATTATTATTGCCCGTTAGCTTTAAATCTTATTTCAAATTTGAATAAATACTAAGCGATGTTAAATAGAAACTGGTATGTAACAAACTGTTTTGACATTTGTAAAGTCAACATAAAAAACGAGATTCAGTGACAATATTATTAATTAAACCAAAGAATTAAACATGTTTTAAAAATTTCTTGCGTATGTAAATTTATAAGACTATTTTTAGGATTGTTACTACGTATCGATTATACACAAGTTTGCTTTAGCTAATTGACACTAACGTCCAGATATTTCGATCCTAGACAATCTAGTTACGTTCGCGATTAACTATATGCACTAATTTCGATGCAATTACGTGTGCATCGAAAGACAAATGCAGCGGTGACGGCGGCTCGGGCGTCTAACGCATCGCGCTCTCATTCGCCAGACCGTTTCCGCATTGATTGTGTACTCGTCACGCAAATATCTATAGAGATTTTAGCTTCTATTTTATGTGCAGGTGTACTGAAATTCACATTAAAATCACCTCTTATTTGTCTGTGGTTTAATATTCGAGGAGCCGAGACGTGTCAGTGCAAAAGTTTTCCCTTTCGTTCTGTAAAAGAATTAAAGGCAGGGTTATAGATGATACAATTTTAATATACTTGCCTTGAGTTAGAAGGATAAAAGGTGATTAGCCTTTCTTTAATAACCTTAGTTCTAGGTAGATCGCATAATATTTGTAATTTAATGCAATACTTAAGTTATGAAGAGCGTTTTAATTTTAATGCGGTTAATGTTAGTTCGGTATCTTCCGCGGGCGCGGCGTGTCCGCATTCAGTACGCTGCATATATTTGCGGCTGGTACGATTGGTCGCATGCCCTAGTACTATTTGTTGCCGGCTCTTCGGGCACACGTCCAGTTATTCTAATTTTACATATAATCGATGTCGTCGCTGTCTACTCACCACAAAAGAACCGTTCATCCGTCATGAGTCTCTCGGGCAAGTGTTCAATCCTTTCCCTTTTAATTTGCTTTATATGATAGTGCATTTGTTTGAAGTTAGGTAGGTATATACAAAGTTAAATAACGCTGCACGGTCAAAACCTTTGAAATTTTAAAAGTAATTCTTAGGTTTATGTTGAAGGTCAAGCAATTAATTAATTATATTACGACTATCGTTATCCGTATCAGCCGATTGATAAAGAATTAAGAAATCAATTTATTTCATTATAGGTACCTTATGCGATTTATTGAAAAAAATCTGTAAAACATTTTATAAGGATAGTTCATATATATATTACATTTACCATATCAAAAGTAAGATGTACTTTTTAGGGTTCTGAAGTTTATGTCTCGGAACCCTTTTACCTTTGTCATTTCCGTCGTTTATCCCCGGTCTGTAGCCTTAACAGTTACAGCTGGAAACTTTTGCATGGTACTTATTTATGTAATTATCGCGTCGCCAAGGCGCTGAAGTTAAATTACAAAAAAAACAAACTTTTCGGGACCTGGTGTAGGATCACGTAAAGTGGTAATGATTTATATTAGATAGATCTTTTAAATGTATAGATATTGGTGAGACATATTTTGGAAAAGCTATCCGTTTTAAAAAAACATTCCGACCGATTCTAATCGGTCTAGTTGTAATTGCATATGGACTCTCGCTTTGTCGAATTTTCCTTGGCCCTCTTTATTCCTTACTGTTAATAAAACAAAATATAAAAGTATGTCATTAATTCTTTATTTAAAAAAAATCCTTTATTGAAAGATCTATAATACAAAGTAACATAAGGCCATGTTCATTGAATCAAAGAAAATCTAGTGAAACTTATATAGGAAATATCGTCCTTATAACTTATTAGAATCTATTTAATATCATGCGTAGGTGTGTCCGTGATTTGAAGTGATTTTTTCTCAATTTTTTTGCGAAGTTTGAGGACTGTAAAAACAAGATAAAAAGACATTGCCAACCATATAAAATTAGCATATGCGACAAATAATACTTATAAAAATATAGGTACATTAATTATAAACTATTCTATGTTTTGAATATTAAAATAATGCTTTATTATTTATATGTACTATCAACTTACCGCGCCACGTGCTTTTATCCTTAAAAATCACAAATAAATCTTTTAAAAAACCGCATGAATATCGGTTGGGTAGTTTTAAATATTTAAACATATGTAGGTTAGACAGAAGAAAGCGACTTTGTATTTTACTATATTGTAATAATTATAAACGCTTTATAGTAATACGCCATAGTTATTTTAAAATACCCTGTCGGAATCGCGGAACACATATAATAATAGATATATAATAAGTTCCTACACAGTAAATGAACTTATAATAAAAAAACTTAAGAGGTGTCAAGGGACACCCAAATGGAACGAGTTCCTTTCGATTAATTTGTAAAGGAATTGTAATAAAATTTTATTTAAAAAAATTGTTTAAAAATAACTGGCTTGCTTTAAAAGAGATAGAGAGAGAGAGAAAGACAGACTTTGACGTTAAAATTTTTGGTCTTAATTTTTTCCGTCCCTTTTCGCAATTCGTTACAATATATTTTATTTCAAATTGAAATAAAATTATGACTATATTGTTTTTATTTTATTATTATCTATTTTACTATATTGTAATTATTATCTATAAAGTTTTTATTTGCTGCAACATAATTGATAATATTATAATCAGATAGGTATTTACATTGACATAATTTCTATGATGTATGTTGATAAGGCCCTATTTATCAGCGGTTTGTTTAGAAGTCCATTGTAACGCGCGTCATGTGTTTAAAACACACTATTTCAGATTGCTCGCGTATGGACATCGTAACGTTGTGTGCGTGAGCCGAACTGTATTATCGAAGCGCGAACGCAGCGGCATCTGCTCCCCGCGCGACTATAATAACGTGAACGCGACGAATGCCGTCAGCTCCAATGTCTGAATACTGTGCGTTATTGTAAATTGTTCTAATTGAACATGGCCGCCCTTATTAACATAGCTGTGCATTCTTTAATAGTGTTCAAGTATTATATACAAGCGAACTACCAGTGAAACAATATAGTGTTACATTTAATTGCTGACTAAACGCGTTATGTTTCTCTAAAGGCAGAATCGTCGGGTGCATGATGCACAATATTGTAGTAGTGTGTGTGTATTGTTCACAAATACTCAGTGCGAAAGGAGTTCTACCGTCTACGTAATGATCTTTATAGTAAGTTGATTTTGAGTATGTTATTTTGCAATACAAATAGTCACATTTTGAGGTTATGTTGCTGCCGAGCTGTGATATAAATAAATATGAATTAGATAGTTTACCAATTACCACATCATTTTTGTACTAACATGTACTAAAACGAGTAGAATCATATATTTTAATTTCTTGACCACGTTTCAACTTATAAGTACTTTTTTTGACTTAGAAATACCTAATTTTCTAAAAATTTTCTCTTTTCATAATAATGATGTATGAAATGACCTGTTTTTTTAACTAATTGATACAATTTAATTTACGTAAAATAATCAGATGTTGGCTATTTGAAAGATAATATTATCTTATTTCTTTATATATTTTGGTTGAAATTGTATGTACGGTTCTATTAACTGGTATTAATTGGCCTTAACATTCTGTATTTACTAGGTAGTTCATTTAAAAACAGAGATATTGAGGTCAATGCAAATACCTAATTATTACCTATCGGATTCATAACGTATCTACTATACAATGATGGATTTAGTTTATCACTTTAGCAGTTGTAAGAATAAATAAAGATTTTCCTAATTATGCACAAATATCGGATAAATTGATTATTAAGCTTTCTGTGTTGCAATCAATAGAAATTTGATGAATCATTGTGCAACAAACACTTCTATTTATTCATATTTTTTATGTTAAATCTTGTAACTGCAATATATAAAATTATAATTAATATTAATTTATATCAAATCCACAGATCAATTTGATATTAAGATACTGCGTAAGTGTCGCTAAAAGAAATCTTTTTATTCTTATCTTATCGCAAAGTATGAGTAGCACTTGTATATTAAGACTTTATGGATTAGGTTTGAGTACTATCTTAAAAAATCTTTGAGGATCGTATACATATGGATTAAGTACATGACGTTAGCTAAATTTTTGTCATTACGTATTATATCAGATATCCTATACGAGTAAGATATTATATTATGTTTCTCTTCGAAGTTCGGATTCTTAAATTCGAACAGTTTTATAAAACTAATAATAAATCGAGGAAGATTTTTATTCTTTATTCGTGGTTTTATCCTTTAATAAGAATGTCATACTACATATGTATATTCCCGCTCTTCAAATACTAATGCATAAGCGCAGTTTTGTCTACCTATCTACATATATTTTACGGTATAAAACAAATACGAATAGTAGTTACGTTACGTTAAGTTATATAACAAAATAAAGGCGATAATTTGATTACACTTAATACAGATATCGTCGTATATTTGTAACTAGCTGTTGCCCGCGACTCCGTCCGTATAAACTTTGACCCCCTCTTCCCCCCTTATAACCCTTTTTTCCAGTTAAAAAGTAGCCTATGTTTTAGGCTCTAGACCATCTGTGTACCAAATTTCATTACAATCGGTTCAGCGGTTTGGCCGTGAAAGTGTATAATTATAAAAATTTTCAACCCCTCCCGCAACCTTTTGGGGGTTGATTAAAAAAAATCCTATGAAGGGGGTTGAATAAAAAGTATCCTATGTCCTCCCCCAGGCTCTAGACCATCTGTGTACCAAATTTCGTTCTAATCGGCTCAGTAGTTTTAGCGTGATGGAAAGACAGACAGACAGACATACAGACAGTTACTTTCGCATTTATAATATTAGTATGAAAGTATGGATTATCGAAACAAAATTTTACCAAAATTGAAACATAAACTGAGCACCAGTTCACCTACTTGATACTTCCTATTCATTATTGGTATTTAGTAAAATTTTACTGTGTTTACAATCTAGGATAACAGGATAGTGCGCCCTTCAGTGCTCTGTCTCACGACTAAAGCTCACCACGGGTCAACTAATTGCTTCTTGCATCAGAATGTCACAACTTATTAAATCTTTTATGAACCCCTGACCTATGTATATATTATAGTGCACGTGAGCTATCGACCCGTGTATATTCAAAGGCCGTTTCTATTCCCGAGCTTCTTTAATCGAGCGTCACTAGATGATACGAATATTATTAACACTACCAACGAATCGATCACTACCTCTCCTCTCCCCTCTGCTATATTGCGTCATCGTTTACCCCGCCACGGAAAATAATGACGTAATAAATCTCTGACATCACATCACGTCACTGATGTTAACGCATGCGTGGTAGCGTAGTTAATTTTAAAAGACATTATGAAACTTTATACAAACACTTTTTAAATTTATTAATTTTATATTACCTTCATTGTGTTTAATTGAAATTACAGCTTCCATTAAGGTGAATTAAAACGTTTCAACATTAAAATAACAATATACGTACTTAAATATGGGATATATTTTTGAAAATTAAGTATTTCTAAATACAAACTCACTTAGTACCATCAGCTCCTTAGTATTCAATTATTGAATTGATCCTTATTTGTTTTTTTTTGTTTACAATACATTACAATGTATGATTTGTGTAATTATTTTGAATTATATATTGGACAATCTCTTTAGTTTTGATATTCAATTTGTAAAATTCCCTATATTATATTTCCAAATATGATTGCTTTTTATTTACATATTTTTAATGAAATTAAAAAGAAATGGTTAAGTATTTTTTCAAATGACATCTTGCGTAAAATTACAGTACTGTATAACCCTCCACATTCCCTACCATTTCACTGACTACGCGCCCGTCGGTAGATGTCTCCGCACCCCGTCTGCCAAACAACATGGCGTCCCATTCACGAATCCGGCATCAATATCACGCGATGTTTTAAAAAATATTTTTCCATAAGGTTTTCCTGTTAATAACGATTCAGTGGCTTGTTTTGACGTTACGTAATTATTATAGTGGTTATGAAGATGAAATGCGAACGCAAATCAGGTAGGCAATGCCTTTACGTAACAATGAGTTTAGGCTCGTCGCCTTTCTATCTAGTATTGATTATTAAATTGCTGAATATATGTATTTACCTGGACTGTTTCTAAGGAAGTGTGTTATTATATTTCAATATATTATAAGATAATCAAACATATTATAGTTATTTATTTTTTAAATGTTAGTTGAAAAATGGTGCATTAAATTACTGCATTATTGTACTTGAACCTGTTGCTGGGCAACAGCATTATATATTTTTTAATGTTTTGGTATAAAATGACAATAAAAGAGTTTTATATTGAATAATTCTGCGATTGTGTTCATGTGTGTTTATTTAACTTTTATTAACCTATAATTTTTGTTTCAGATATTGACACGTCGTCTTCAGTATTATGGTGCTCAAGAAATATAGAGGAATATTAAATTTTGAAATAAAATATAATGGATCCAATTTTAGAAAATGAGTCAGCTTCCGCTGAATCTCCCTTTAAACATGGAAAATCTAAAAAACATAGACAGAAAAAAATGCATTCTGATTCACAAAAAGAGAGTCAGACTGTTGTGGGTGAAAAAAAGAAATTTGTAGTAACAAAACTTTCCACTTCTGATGATCAAGAACCAACAAGTAGCCGTTTACCTGAGAGTAATATACACACAGTTCATTTCGGTACACGTGGCGCAGAGTCACATCGTCCTCATGTAAGATCAATTTTTAAAGATAAATCGGCGGATACCTCTAGGCCTTCTAGCGCTGAAAGAGATGTGGGAACAAAAAAGGAATACGAAACCTTTCATGGAACATCAACTAGTCCAAGAAGTTCAATTTTTGATATTTTTCGAATTCGAAGAAAGAGCGATGCTAAAAAGCATCAGTCGCTGATGCAAAATATTAAACCACCCAAATCTGCAGAATCTCCAGATACACTAAAAGATGAAAATAATACCGGTGAATCTAAGGAGTCTCATAAAAAATACTATTATACAGTAACGGGAGTTTCGTCTCGAAAGTATAGTCCAATAACGAGGGTTATGGATATATTCCGGGGCAAACCTTCTACGACAGATCAACCACCAGAATCAAGTAAGAAAAAAGCAACTAAGCAAATACGACGTTCCTCATTAGACACAACTTCGCCAACGTATCACAAAAATTCATATGCTTCTTTAGATCCTACTCAAGCGAAACAGTTATTTCGAGAGATACGCGGACTTCCCAAATATGACCCATACTTATCAATTGTTCAAATATCCTTAGGAGGGAGAGACAAAACTAGGCTTTTATTAAATTTTTTTAAGTACCACCGATGTTATGAAATATTACCAAAATCTGCCAAGGTAATAATATTTGACACACAATTTTTAGTTAGAAAGACCTTCCCCACTTTGATTTCACACGGTATACGTTCAGCACCTTTATGGGATGCCAATAAAAAGTTACTGGTGGGTATGATAACAGTAACGGACTTTATAAGAATACTCTTACATCTTGACACGGAAAATTTATCAATGGATTATCTAGAAGGTCACACACTTCATAATTGGAGAAAACTATTGCGCGATACACGTAAGCCATTGTGCTACATTGGTCCAGATCAATCATTACATGAAGCCATAAATTTATTAATAAAACACAGAGTACATCGACTTTTAATGATTGATCCAGTTTCTGGTGATGTGTTATACATTTTATCACACAAAAGGATACTAAGATTTTTATTTGTATACTTAAACGAATTTCCGGAACTAACATTTTTCCATAAAAAAATTGTAGATTTAAAAATCGGAACATACGAAAACATAATATCAGTAACAGACATTGTCACTGTTAAAGAAGCATTTCAGCTTTTATTGGATAATAATGTGTCTGCTTTGCCTGTATTAGATGACAACGGTATACTTTTAGATGTGTATGCTAAATATGAAGTATTGAATCTGGTAACAGAAAAATTGTATTCTAATTTGTCATTACCCCTGGGTGAAGTGAGGACTAGAAAGAAAGACTGGGAAGAAAAGTTACAAAAATGTCTTTCCAGTATTACCTTATATGAGGCCTTAGAAGTTATTGTAAGGACAGAGAGTCATCGACTTTTATTAGTAAATAAGGAAGGAAAACTTATAGGAATTGTTTCTTTATCTGATATTTTGGTATATTTAAATAGAATAATACCAACTGAAAAGAAAGTATCGTCTCTTCAAGAGATTTTTAAACCTCTCGAGGAAAACAAATTGCCAGAAGCTGTTAAAGAGAGTGATAATGAAACAATATCCATAGAAGTACCAAATCTAGAAAAGCTAAATGTACCTGAGGTAGCCAAGGCCGAAACGAATCCTATTGATACGGATGTTGTTGAGGTCGATTCTGTTCAAACAGAAGATATTCAAAATAATATAGAGACTGAAGCAGATGATACTAGTCCAAAAAATCATTTAAATGCTGACTCTGACGTAGCTTGTAATGTAGATGAAATTTCTAAATCTCAAATAAATATAGAGGAACAACATGAAAATAACTAACTAAATTACTCTCATCCAAATTTAGAAAATCATAATTAATAATAAATCGCAACAATTAACATTCAAGTCTTGCTTCTTGCTTTTGTCGAAAAATATAATGACTTAAATTTAATGTTAGTTAGTTAATATATCTGCATTAAGTACCGAGCAATGGCCTTATTCAACTATTAAAATTATTTTTAAATATATTGCGAAATTCAATAAAATATTTTAGCAGTCATAAGTTATTTTTTATGTGAGTGTTTATCATATATTATTTTTCTTTCCTTACCCTTATTTTTTACGAAATACTAACAAAATGTTTGAATATATTTTCCAGTGTAATTTTGTTTTTGTCTATTACCCTGTTTATGAATGTAATAACTAGGGCATGAACGTTATCACTTTTTATGTACTGTACACACTGAGTCGTTTTTTATGTAGCTACATTATAGATATGCACGTAAGACATAACCATGAATCATAATATGCGTACTTGGCCTAATAGAAATAAATTAAACTTGAGTTTTAATCATTTCTAATGAATCTGATACATTAATTTATTTTTTTTATGTACACTATAACAAATCCCTTTATTTTAAATTATTAGCTTCATTTATTATTTTTTTTTCGTTTAAGAAGTCAATAACCCATTAAAGTTTACTCATTCAGCAAAGTAATATATTTTACGGAGTTACATATTAAATGACAAAATCGAACCAGTTTACTTGGAAAAACTGTGTCTATACTAATTTAGCCAATATTCATCTTATCTAGACAAATTTTTGCTTAAGATTGAAACATCCTACGTTTTTCGTCTAAAACTTAAAGCAAAGTATGGTAAATAATTATGCTATGTTATATATACATAGGAGAGATCGGAAATGAATTTATTAAATTACTCAAATGCCTATAGATTATAGATAAAAAAATATCTACGAAGAAATCTGTATCATCTTTTATTGAAATTCTAGCAAACTTACTATGACTTCGAAGAGGTGATAAATATAATTATTGTTGTAACGAATATGTAAGAAGCCTTAGTTTAGTTTGTTTTGTCGGAACACCGAGCGGACGCGGTGCTTGTTTCAGAACCTGTTAAAACATACAAGGACATTCCGAGTTGATTTGCAAGAAAATAAATAACTTTTGTTTTTCACTTTTCATACAAACGAAGTAGAATGCGTTTTTATTGATATTTTGTTGATGCATGTTTTTACTTACGATTACTAGTAATATATACGGAAATTGTATTAATCAGAAAATTGTTTTAATATACATTTATACATTGTAATTCATAAACATTTACATAAAAAGTTTAAATTTCATTAAATAAACTTCGTTGCTTGTTGAAAATGTATTTTTAAAAAGTCAGCTTGATAATCCTATAAGGGTTGCCGACCAGGTCTATTTAACACTAAGCTCAGCAACTCCTGGTGTGGATTTCATTTGCATAGATTTATGTCGTGGGAAAATGAAATAAATGTAATGTAATTTAGCGTACCTACTCCGAAGCATTCAATTTATTCATTTAATTCAAATAAAGTTTCGACAAAATGTTACATTGAGTTAATTATGTAATCTAATGTTATTATACAAAGCAAGTGTAACATTACGTTGAATTTAAAATTTTCCCTCTATTATAAAACATTCAAATTTTTCACAGGACAGGATATTCGAGCATTTTCTGTAATAAGTGGTTTTCCATTATCTATTTTAGGTCTGTTTTAGTTTGCTGGATCTTGATTTATAAGGTTTATAAATCCAGGTAAGTCTACGTAAGTATCTACGTTAAACTTCGATTTAATGAAGCTTATTCTCCTTTATAAGAGTTTACATTGAGAAAATAAATTAAAAACATATTTGATACATATTTTAAGTAGAGGTAAGTATTGATTTTGTCGTGTGTAATATAATATAATGCTGCAAGTTATAAGTGAGTGCAGTTCGCTGCAGAGACGCGACAACCGGTTGGCTGGAAGAACCCGGAACAATCCACTTTACCTCAAGGTTGCCCTGTATCTCTTACTTCAAGAAGTTATTTTATATCTTACTAGCCAGCTGCTGGATATATATTGCGCCATGGATAAAAATAAAAAGAATAAACCATTTATTACAGATAGCGTGCAACATGTACGTCTGTGGTACCATATTTCTTTAATCAATTATTTTAAACGTATTTAGAGCTGTATATTGTTAAATTACGGTAACCTTTTTCTTGACTATAAGAATTACTATTTATTACCCTCAGCCTTAAGCCCGTCCCATTTTTTTTAAATATATAAGTTATTCTTATAATCGCTTTAAAGTAGGAATTATAAGTAGGTAGTATTATTAACCCAATTTTTGTGTTAAATAGATTACTTATCCAGCACCTACATTAAAAATCTAAATTAGTCAAATCTAGTAGCTTAGAAAGAAGAGAAAGAGAAGGCTTTGTCGGGATTCGAATGGAATAGTGTTCTAAAGTAATTCATAATGAATTTCGGGATTTTTGGACTAAGTAAGTGATTCATGTCATAGCTGACTAAGAAATAAATCAATTTCTTTCTGATTAAACTAACAGGGATTGTTTATCTGACTTCTATTATAAACATTATTTGCAGATTTTTGTACCGTTCTCCCCAACAAATTTAATGAAACATTCTTTCATTATTAGTAGAATACCCTTAAAATATCTTTTACGTTCACGAAAGCACCTTTCGAAGTAATTATTTCATTTTTTCATAAGAAATAATCTTGACAAATATATTCAACGGAAAATATGTAAATGTCACATGTAAAAAATTCCTAGAAGACTGAGCTTATAGTTTATTGTAAGTTTTTATGGAACCACATACTCAGAAGTTTGTAACAGATTCTATGCAAATTAGCGAACTGTGAAGCGGCGGCCCACTCTATGAAACCGGTAAGTTACTTGACACTGGCTAAATAAATATGGAAGCTTGTCGCGTGATTGTGAGACAAATCTGCCTACACGCCATTGTAGCCACACGGACCCTGTATATTTTTAATGATGCAGCTATTTTTTTAACTTGCGCCACCATTAATGTTATTATTTTTTTATTTACATGCCTGATGCATTAGTCCGCATAATATAAAAATAATAATCCTGATAATATTTCTTTTGTATTTTTTGTTAAATACTTGAGAAAAGCTTAACGATTTTTCAAGATTTTCTCTGTTTTTGTTTACTAATAGCTTAAAATCTTAACTTAACTAGACTTAATTTTCTTTTGATACTCCAATTGTTATTTCTCGTGAGATCAATCCTACATATTATACCCCAGGTAAAGAATACAAGGCCATCCATTCGTTTAAAAAAATGCATGATCAGGATATTAAAATGGTATTACCTATTTGTAATCGAAAAGTTTCCGATCTCGTCCTTAAAGCGCGCCACTGTGCTTATGCATAACTTCTTGACGGCACAATACACGGGAGGCGGGCTTGTACCATAAAAAAGCAAGGTTAAATGAAAGTAGATCTCAAGAGCCTGAATAAATACTTCGTTGATAAACTAAATTATTTTTAGCATAGATACAGACGATCTGGATGTATTATGTCTCAAGACAAGATTTCAACACGCGAGAAAATTAACATATTAATCGTACATTTAGAGGTCGCGTGGTGGACACATTTTATACTAAATGTGTAAGATTTGGTCCGCTTATATTACAAAATATCCTCTCAAGGATATTTCTGCATATATTTAAATGTGTTTTGTTTTATGAGATGCAGGTAATTTTAATGACTTGTTTTTATCTATAAAACCTGAGCGATCGCATAGCAATAGGTACTTGCATACGTATTAAAGGAAATTTAAATTGAAAAATTTCCGCTAAATATGTTTAGTGCATAACGCGATAACAGCTAAACGGATTTCAAATTTTTAATAACATTTTAAATCGCTTTTGTATGTTTAGAACAAAAAACCGTTCCAAAAGCTCTCATGTATTTGGTGTTTTCATGGTAGTAGCGCTTTGTATAGGCTGTATTATCTACACTATTTTATAAAGAAAGATTTGTATTTTTGTATCTAAAACGCAAAAAGTACTGGACCGATTTTAATAATATTTTTTTATTAGAAAGCTATATTATCACTGAGTAACATAGGCTATAAGTATTTATACTATGCATCCCGGTATCGTTCCGGGAATGGGACCAACGCGGTTATAACCGCGAGGCACCGCTTGATGTTAACTAAAGATGAATAGTTATTAGCAAATGAGGCATCGTTAAAAATATTTCATAACGCCAAATCAATGAGAGTCGCAACATTTTACGAGTCATTGAAGATAAAATTTGCTGGTGTTGCTAAAGAGAAGGGATTGATTACTTTTTAAGTTCTATGATTATGATGCCTGTAAAGAGCTGCCTTAAGGCTGAATTGCTAATATAATATATTATATGTTTTATACTGCAATGTATGTTTTAATCACTATGAATAATGTAAGCAAACAAACTAAGGTAAGGTAGGTTTTTTTTTAGTAGATTGTGCCCAATTGTTTGTTGAGTATTCAATAAAAAATCCTTAAATACTTATTTGTCTCCTTGTAGTTAGTTGATAGAAATCAGTAAGATAACGTTCATATAAAGTTGCGTTTTCCTCGTACCTATTGGGTGGTATGGCGGATATCGAAATATTATGATTTGTCATCATCGATTGTACAAATTTGAATAGATGCCGCAAAGCCTAGCACACTTGTCGAGTTACGTGAGCGTGTATCAGTATTTTGTAATCGCTAGTGAAGCTGATGTCATAGAGATTGGGAGCCAGTCGATGACCCTTTGACACGACTCATAAGCATGTCTAGTAGATGGACGTTGGGCAGACAACGTCGCCTTACCATAAACGAGAAGTTAATACGTAAAGCTGGTTATTTGAAATCATCGCTTAGCTTCAGTATGTTGCGTGTGAAAATTTATTAATTGAACTTTAATCCTCAACAAAGTTTGCTTCGATTCAATACTATGCTTTTACTCTAAGAAAGAGTTTGTATTATTTATTTAGAGTAAAAATAAATCTTAGCCTCTATTAACTTTTCATATTTGCCCACTGGCGGGTGTCAGCGCTTTTTATAGATTGTAAGGAAGTAAAAATAGTATGTACAGATAGTAAATATTGCGTTACGCAACACAATTTTGTTTAACGAGTGAAATCTGATGATATAATGCAGCCGTGTGGCTTCTTTGTTGATGGAACGCTGTTTTTCGTATCCTTTTTGGGTTCCGCAGCGTAAACGATAAAGCCTTAAACACTTACATTCCAACTATTACAATTGCACTTACTTATTTTATAATGATAATAATCTAGAAGACGTTATATTATTACCTATCAGTATTTTCTTGAAATAAATGTTAATATACAAATTTACAGAGATGTACCAATAAAGGATAAAACACAAAAAAGTTACAAAAGAAGTACTAAAATAATAAGAATCTATTCTAAATATTATGAAAATATGATTTGCTCAATATTGCTACCGAACAAGGCTATATGGAACCAATCAACATTAGGTATATTTTACATGTTTAAGGCAGTGACTCCTTACATAAGACATTTGGATTTTAGTTTTAATAGAAATTTTAGTATATAGGCGTTAATTGTTTGTGACAACTTTAAAATACGTTATTACTTTCTGTTGATTGTATCGTTGCTTTTATGACTAGTCGGCTTGTTGTTTTTACTATCGTTATGAACAATAATTTATGTGAATTTACCTCTTTGTGCGTTAGAAGTAACGCGTAACATATTTCTCATATGATCAGGTGTGACGTTCCATCAACATGATACGGATATCATTAATTATGTTATAAATCATAGCAAGATGATGTCGTGTCCGGTTATTGTATGGGAATGAAATTGTGACAAATAGTGACTATAGTGAGACACTCATTGCGGTGTAATTACAAATGCCCATTAGTCTTCGCTCAGTAGCAATATCACAACCGTGTTTAACCTTACCTTCGAGTGAAAGTATGATAAATATTCATACTATACAAAATATATCGCAAATAGACTTTTGTTTTGACATGCTCCATCTAGGTTATGAGTTTCTTTTCGATTATGTAATATTTAAATGAATTTTAATGTGTTCGCTTGGTCGTTGACCCAGTAAAATAGATGTTACTAAGAAGATCTACCTTTTCTTGTATATATATTATGGATCGGTGTAGTCCCGTCCAACCATCCCAAACAAAAAAGCTATATAAAATATACATTTATATATAAGTATTCAGTAACAAAGTAAATAATAAAATCATAGATGGATGTAAAAGGAAAAACGTAATTCGATTACCGACGGTAGTCAATTATATAGCAATGATGACTCTTCGATAGCCTTAATGTCCATGCTCGGATCCATAAATAAGAAACAAGAACAGTATGCAAGATGTTTGAATTCAAACGACAGTCTTGGCTGTATCCCGCCCACGCAGTCGCGTGCTCCTAATTTAATCAATTGATTTATGAATAGCATTTTTATATAATGGCCCTCGCATACTTCGTAGATATGTATTTTAAGTGACGTGCAATATTCTAAGTAGGAATCAGATAAACAATGTGACTTCACCGATAACTATGTTGCATAATATATATCGTCCATTCATACTATGCTATTGTTCGCAGAGGAAGTAGGTAGCGATTCATATGTTATCAATCTTACTTACGTTATCTCATAAATTAATGTATGAGATGGCCGCTTTGATCTACGATATATATTGACTTCTTTTTATAACAATTGACTAATAACAGTTTTATTTTATACATTATGTACTAAACATAAAAAGAACGTATAGCTACAAAGCAAATAAAGAGAAGACGCAATAAAAAGCAAGCGTACCGAACATTATCAGTAAAAAAATGTACGTATTAAACCATTTCTAATTCAGTTCGAAACAAAATTAATAAGTTTGTTATATATGTACTTACTTAGAACATTCAGAAAAATCTAGAATGTTCTAGCTCTAGACTTAAATTAATTAACACAAATTGGAACTGACGTGTAGGTTGCATCGTATATACATAGGTACCATATTTTAGTATCAAGAAAACAAAACATTTTACTACTCTTAAGAATAACAAAAAACATTTCTGATGCAATTGTTAGTTATTTTATAAACCAAAATGGAAACTATCAAAGTATTGTTTGATTCTCACTTGTTATATTAGAGTTAGTGATCTCTCTGAGGGATATTAATTTATTTGAATTTTAGGAGTGGCAGTATATATATTACATTGTGTCGTTTGGACGTAACAAATTTATTATATGAGCCATTAACAGGATATCTATTTAAATAGCCACTTCGCATTGTTATGTCACGATATAGCCTCTATATTAATAAAAAAATATTATGTGTAGGTACAAATTTACGATGTGTGCTACAATAAATCTACATTGGTATCATACATCCAATTGCATTTTCTCTCTTTAATAAGTTTTCGACCGTTTGAAGGAATCTGCATATTATAATATGTTCGTTTCAACTACTTATTCAGGAAGGTATTAGTATTGTTTTCTATTTCTTCCTATTTCTATTTCTTTATACTTCATTAGTACTTTATAAATAATAATTACTTCAAAAGCCTATTGGTCGGATGGCATGTAGGGTCGAATTGAGAAACCTCCTCATTTTTTGAAGTCGGTTAAAATCTAATCTTTATCATATTCAGCCCCATGACCAAATCCTTAATATTATTCCTTATATCCAAAAAAATACCTTATTCAAGCAGCAGCATTGATTACCTAGGTTGCTAACTGAAAACATTTATTTATTGTAGAGATATTCAAAGTACCTACATATATAAAATAGCCAACTTTCCCTGGCCTTCTAGAGACAGATACCACAAAGTATGATAAACACGTGTAAGCAATAAATACATTAAAATATTTCTCCGCCGACTCACTCTTATCTGTTATTATACACTGAGAGGAAATGCTCTATTTACGTTTTTTATAATTGAATACCTCTTTTGAATGCAGCATATTTAAATTCAGTGATTATAACTACTTATGTCCTTTCTTGACTTGGTTTAAATAGGCTGGTTGTATTAATCATTATGATATATAGACGACATGGAATAACCGTGATTAAAGTGAACTTTTAAATAGCTTTTGATCCAGTTATTTTAATTAATCGTTAACCGTGTCTTAGTAATATGTCAGTTTTTTCTATCAACTCATAATAATTGCTATTTATGTCCATCGTAGTATTACGTGCCCTTTTTCATGCTACATATTTTAAAAATAATTAAATAATCTCTTTTATATTTTTCAGATACTAGATTAGCTTAAGACACATAATAATAATAAATAAAACAGCCAAGTGCGAGTCCGATTCGCGTATGGAGGGTTTCCTACCATTATGTATAACCATGGAACGGTACCTAATTCATTTGTTGTTATAGTTAGCTAAAGCTTAATCGAAATTCTGTGAATATTTCAATCAATATTTAGCAAAAAAAAAGGAAAAAAGTCAAGTTTTTTGTCTTGTACTTAATATAAATTTCATTTAATTATTAATAGGTAATATCGTCTTTATTGCATTGCATTGAACTTATCATTGTTCTTTAATAACCTATTTTTTACTACTAAGTAAAGTTGTGAAGAGGTATTACTACAATTATTTGCTGCGTATTATTTGTTATCTGGAAACAATCTCAAAATTTATTGAGAAGCTTTTGTGTTCAACACCCTTCCAAATCTTAATTTGAAAAATTATTATTTTCGTAAATAATTGAAGTTGATTGTAGATCTTATTCACATGTCATAGTTTTCGGTAGAAGTCACAACCTCGATAATTTAAATGATAGCGAAAATCAATAAAAAACTATAACAACATAACCAGTTACAAAAGCAAGCTATCACTTGATATGAAAACGTAGGGAGGTTTTATCCGGGCTTGAATAATAAAAGCGATGATCTATAAGATTGTAGCGGTCCGAGCCAGTGGCGCTCAAGGAGGACCAGGCCATTCCATAACCGGAACTGATTCGTTTATGCCTTCATCGACAGCTCCAATGTACCTAATTAAACATTATCTGCACACGATTTACCTCAATTATAACATTTGGGTCATTTTTTCCACAGACCTGTCCGAGTCTGACACGTTAACGTTATAATATTTTATAATAAGCAAAACAAAATTCAAATGTGATCGATTTCCGTTTCTATAATTATTAACATCGTAACATGCTAATTAACAGATATTGGCGGCAATTTAATTTAAATATTTAAATTAGCTCAAATAAAATTACTTAATAATGGGCTTTAACTTTTAAGATATTCCTAAACATCTATTAGGCTAGATATTATTTTATATTAAAGCCTAGCTTAAAAAAGAAACTAGTCATACATAGTTTGTAGTTTTAATAAATTCCACGGAGACCGTTAGCGAGTTCTCATTAGCGTATATTTTTCCTCTATTATTAGGAGTACAGTTCGCTTTCACTAGCCATCAAGTGACGATGTGACAGCATAATTATGCGCGTCGAATATAATCATGTACGTCGCGTGCATCTCTAGTGTTGGACAAAAAGATCGTTCGAGACCCCGGCGACCTGCCGGAATCGAAAGTGTTCATCACTGCCCACCGCCCGCGGCACACAATATCTGATTTTGACTTATGTGACAGTTCATTTTTCTAATTGAACACTATCTATACTTAATCATGTGCGCTTATGCAAGCCGTTTCTTTGTTAAAATTGGCATGTCATCATCATTTTTACGTAATACAAGTAATATTATCGAATTTTATATATAAATAAAAAGTATATATTTTGTATGTGCTACGACGAATTAAATTATACTAGTGCTAATTTATGTCCTTCAAATTCAAATAAAAGGAAAAATAAAACAAAAAACGAAATCAAGTTATACAATTTACCTGTATACTAAAACTTTGTATCAAGAAATCAGTATCGGTTACTTGAGCCGAGATCAATGAGCAATAATTCGGTATAGGTAATATAATAACACGCAACAGTCGATATTTCAGTAATATAATGGCTTGACTTCACATAATAATTTAAGGTACTTATTTGTGTATTTAACTTGCAATTTACTCGTGAATTTCGTAAGTGTATTTAAAGTATTTAAGTACAGTAAAGCTAAAGCTACAAATATCGCGCATTACGGGATTGGTACATTAAACGCTGTACATTATGAGAGTTTAGCTTTCATAGTGTAATCAAAAGCACATCGATAGTGCACTAGTATGGAGGCGCAGTGGGCGAGGTTAAGCGATTGCTTAGATCCGCGTTCACCTCTCATTGTGTAACAGCTCTCGAGGGCCCCGCGGGGGTGAGGTCGGCGCGGCGGGCGCGCGGGGCGGGGGCGCCGTGGGAACCACCGAAAGCTCGCTATACTCGGCTTCCGCGCCGCCGCGGCCGAATTAACCTAACGATGCACCTAACACGCCACGCAAACCATACGCAACAAACTATACTTACACAAATTGAATCGCTCATTATCTTTAGTAACAGGAAATTATCGTGTTAATGTCGTTGAGTGACGTGAAGATTTCTAAACTTATTTACGTATTTCTTAAACGCGTGTCTGTCACGTTCATTTCTGTTATGTTATTTAATCATAAGAATTGTGGAACCTAAATACAATATGCATAATAGCTTCGTTTGTTTATGAAAGGCTATCTACGGAGCCAATTATCGTAGCAGCGAACAAGTAAAAGCCATGTAGCATTTAAAGCTTACAAAGGGCTTTAAAATTTATGATATGAATTTGTATTGTTTTGTAATTGTTTTCAATGAGCGGTGCGGTGGAATAATTCATAAGCGCAGTTGTTCCCAGCGGCGGCGATGTAGCTGGAGCGACGACAGTTGAATAGGGCAATGGTGGCGGGCCGTTAGCGCGGGTGGAGGGTGGTGAAGTGGGGCGAGGGGTGCGACGAGCGGGCCGCGGTGGCGGGGTGTCGCGGCGGAGGGGCGGGAGGGGCAGAGGGGGGGGCTGGAGGCAATGCGGCCGAGGGCGGAGCACCTGAGCGCGCCCTGACCTACGACCCGCGGTGAAAGGCGCTCGCACCGGCACGGGCCGCGCCGACATAGCATCGCGCCGCTCGCAACTGCTAAATAATTGTGTTCGGTTAACAAAAGGATATAATCTGACTCATTGGCTTTATGTTTCACTTGTGAAGTCTTTACTTGCATGTGATTCAACAAATTTCACTTGAAAACTCAAAGGTACTATTGCATGATTAAAATCGGCATCTATTCCAGTTACAACACAGTACCTACAATCTAGATGGATATATTGATTAGTACTAATTTGACAATTTCCTTTCTATTATCACTTGAAATATAAACGTAAGTATTCATTATCTCATTTGATTTTAGTTGCCAATTATAAAATTATTAAAAAAAAGACATAAAATCAAAGTTACAAGCATAATAAAGTTTTAAGTAAGTACCTAAATTAAAAGTCTAACTCTAAACAAACGTTTGAAATGTTTACTTATAATAATTATTATATTGACTTGCAATATGTAGTGTAATACTTACTACAAATTCCCTTTTCAGATGAGCAGTAATGACACTACTTTCACTTTATATAAAATAAATCGCGAAGCGCCCACACCGGTTATACGCGGAAATGAAGATTGATGACCAGCACGAAAAAGTGTATTATGATTAGTGCAATATTGTTATTATATTAAGATTACAAAATAAATGTTCGTTGGATAACGCTTGAAAATGGTTTAGTAGCTGTATTCGCGTGACCAATACCTACTATATTAAATGTATACTTATGTAGGTACCTATTAGCAAAGCATTATTTTGGTAAATACTATTTTATTATTTCTTTATATTGTTAGAAAACGTAATTTATTAAATTAAAATTACAATTATTTTTCTTTCTTCCATTCTGTTTTATAAAAACACATATCGTTTTTTAAGCAGTCCATAGATACCTATTTCGGTCTTTCCCTTCTTAAATATCCACATTTATATCTAAAATTCGCATTGTTATATAACTTTCATCCCCTCTCATAACTTGTCTATACCAGGCTAATCTATTGCTCTTTTATTTCTCTGATACTTGAGACTTCCTCAAATGTATCTATCACCTAGCATTCGGATTCGCACTAGTACCTTTTATTCTCTATTTCCACTTATTCAACCCTTTTTTCGTAATAAAATATAGCTAGTAGTTCATCCCGTTCATCATGTAGCTTAAAACTATATTATCCGAAAATAAGGTTATTCATCCTTCAAAAACAATCAAATCTTTCTTCTTTATATAATAGTATAGATAGAAAGAAGTATAGGTAGATAAAATGATAATTGATTTTAAATCATTATAAAACAGTCAAAGCCCTATCAATTTTGCAATCCCCGTTACAGTTAATTAACATGACTGTCCGTACTTCGCGTCAATATCTTGTCATTTTAGACATATCACTGTTTTTAATTTAAAATTACTTGTGCACACAAAAAGCGGCATCGGGGTGGGCAACTTAATTACTCGTATCACAAGATGACGAGATAAAAAAGGATTGCAATATTGGTCCTTTTAAATCGATATTCGAGATGCAAACAGTGAGTAAGCTGTTTCAACGTTGAAATGGTATTTGGCTTTCTTGGTTTGTAATTTACAATAAACTATTTTATATTATATGACATTTACGGACGTATCTACTCAATGAACGTTGCATTCACAATAAAAATAAACGCGTCTCAATTGCTTTTTCTAGTGTACAATTCAATAATTAATCCGATTTTAAAATAAGTTTTTGGTGACTTAAACTGTTTTTACATCGATTGCTTTACAAGATCGTAAAACATATCTATAAATGCAGAAAGTGTTTCATAATGCATACTAAGTTCTTCGTGTGTTTGCTAGGTTCTATGTAACAAATTTATATTTTAAACGTACACTATGCACTAGCTAATACTTATTCATCGTCGCATTCTACTAAATAATGTGTAGGTAGTAAAAGTTAAATAAACAGTGGACTTTGTACAGTCGAACACAAAATAATTATAACATAAGTTGTTTTCAAAATAAAAAGAACCTACACTTATTTAACTAATTAAATATTTAAGTGTTACAATGTTACAATAATTAAACATATTAATTATTTTCTATAGTAAATGTAAATTTCAAGCATTAAGCTCCACATCTCAGTATTGTCTAAGAGTAGGTATAATCGTCATGTTTATTTTATACATATACATACCTACATTTGCAGTGTAACTCAATCCTTTATTAAATTGGCAACACAAAATGTACGTCGCATTTAAAAAGAAACTTCCAAAATGATTAGTAACGATCGAGTTACGTGTGCGACAGGCTGTACCACTCGGAGATTCTATTGTTATTCGTTATTTTTACAAGCGAACGAACCACGCGAGCCTCGGGCGGTTCTCATCCGAAATCTACACCTCAAACATTCACTATGGCTGAATGACGCATTAATTTGCCTACGAATTACTTCTATAAATCCTCAAATGAAGATTGCTGTAGAAACATTTAAGAATAGTGATTAGTATGCTGGTGTAAAACCTGCTTTGGTTATATGATTTTAATGTTTAACTTTTCCTCTTGTCAGGATTAGTTACTTTAACTCAGAACTTATGAATTTGGATAATGCTCTGAATTTGCATATTTGTTAACTTAAATTTTAAGTAAACAAACTATTACTAACCTTAATTTTCTGGTATCGTTATGAAATATATGATTTATGAAACACTTTTTATTATTAGGTTCGGCCATAAATGCCTGCAAGCGTAGGTATCGGTAGTAAATTTAACTGAACATGTTTAAATACGTATTGTTTGTATTTTAGCAAACTAAAATTGCCTACTATTTTATAATTTGTATCTCCGTAAATTTTATTGCAAAAGTACAAACATGACTTGTATATAATAATTATGAACGCTCTCACTAGACATTTAAACAACAAAGCTTTATTATAGCTGCACCAAATATGAAGGTACTTTGGGTTTCGTAACATTCGCTTTGCATCTTAGATCACAGTAATTTTAAAATAATATCGTAGTAACATCCGGGCCTATCTGATTCCAATCTTATTCCGTGAACCATTCAATGTCACAACGATCATCAGAGAACGATCCTATCGAAATCCAACAATACATCACATTCATTTATATCCAATATCTGAATAGATACGAAATATTATGAAGTGCTGTTGTTTGTTATTTTATGTGTTGAAATATTTTATATCAAAATACTTGGATGTTACTTACTGTGTATTTATTATTAGTCTAGGCACACTAATAATAACGTGAGCGATCTGATTAATACACATATACACATACATATTACAATTGAACTGTTTAATAATAAAAATCAGACCACATCTCTGACAGGACCGTGCGACTTTCTTTCCTTTTCTAAATAGATAAGTATTAGCTGATGCTAGTTTACTGTGATGGGATTAACATTAAGAAATTGTTCCTAAAATGTCTCAGCTAATAAGAACTGCATACGCTTTTTGCATTTTTAAACACGTAAAGCTGGGGTGCTGCTCAATGTACGATAAAAGTACCGTTCAACTGAACGTGACCATTTAATTAAATAACATTATGCAATTAGTATTAAAGAACTTATACATTTACCTATAACACTTTAATTATACATATGCAATTGAGAAAAATATAAAACAACTATATAAATATCTACCTAGCTCATCTTGAAACTGATAGTATTCTTAAAACTCAAAGTACGAAAATAATATTTTGTTTACTCTTTTAGAGCGAGGCCGTTTGACAAGTCACGAACGATCCATCAATATCTTTATTGATGATAAATATATAAACTATTGTCCATTCTAAATACATTCGATAATTGGCTGTAAAAGCTGTTGAAGTAATAATGAGCTTTTAGTAATATTCATAATGAAAGGTTGAAACCCCTTAAGTGCTTGTACATATTAATTTGATTTTTTTTTGTAATTATACCTTTGAATCCTAAAAATGATGAGAAATAAGGTATAGTTCCGTACCGTTCGACTGACTATTTTATGCGGACATGAGACTTATCCGTCTATTACTATATTTGCTATATGACAAAGTCCCGGGTATATCATTACAAACATAGACCTTATATACCTATTCCTTCGCAATGTACTTAAGAAAAGTCTTCTACTGATAATATGAAAATAAATAATTAATTATTGCTTCTACAAATCACATCTATAAAATAAAATTGTAAGTTCTAAAACCTGTCGCTCTAACTGAAACATATCATTACATACATTCTGTTTTTAATCCAATA
>DWAJ01000112.1:0-50006 GCA_018238005.1 Eurema mandarina | reverse complement strand
TGTCAAATATGTTGAATTTGAAATGTTATAAGTTGACAGTAAAGTTATAGTGTAAAAGTTTATTTTTTTCTTTTTAGCGCATTTAAATAAAAGCTTGTTTTTAAAGATTTTTTTACCTTAATTTATTATAAAAAAATCTTGTGAACATTTTTAATAGTAATAAAAGACAATTTTGTCATAATAAAGAACATAAAGGCTACTCGTGTAAATTAAAAAAAATATTTTTAAAATACATTTGAGTATTTTATCACTATATTTGAGTAATGAATACTTATATGTATTTAATAATTAATTGCAGTTTCTAGACTTCATAATTATTTGCTAAACTAACTAACATATTATTATAATGATAACTCAATGTTTTGTTTTATATTATGTAATGCTTTTGAAATATCCAATATTTCTAAAGCAAAGAAACTATAACGGCCCTTAAATTTTATGTCTTTATATATTACAGTTTCCTACGCACTATATATGACTCCTACACAAAGATTACAATAATAAAAACAGTTGTTCGGCTAGCAAGATAATCCATTATGAATCTGTCCTCAAACAATAGAAATGACACACTCTAACATCATTTAAATACGACGTTATTAGCATAATGATACCACCTAAGAGTAATTATATGCCCATCGCACATATCTTGCCGTGGAAAAGTCTGCAAAGGTGTTAGTAAACCTATATGATAAGAGGAAAAAAGGGTTTTGGTCGGTAATTGGCCAATATAGCTAATACCCTAATATTATAATTTCCAAACCAATGGATATATTAATAGGTTTGCACGATACAAAATGGCCTTATTTCCAGCCGTTTTGGCACTTTTTAGAGACATTTACCCAACAGGAAACGATGACTAATCAATGAACAAAAAATTATGTAGTTGAACCATACTATTTAATGAAATTACAACATCCAATAGAACATGGATAAGTTGTATCAAAGTAATTTCCGACCTTTTTAGAATAATTTTATATTGCAGTATTTATGTTCTTTATTTATAACAAATAGTGCTAATTATATTATTAAGTTACATTCAATCGAATGAAAATACTCTACCAGAAATACAATTTTCTTAAATTTATATCTGTCATTTATTGTGCGGTAAAAATTATCTGAAACATTATAAATTATATGACTAAAAACAAAACAATATTACCATTACAATATAAACGTTAATTATTTATTACAGGTAGCAATGCTACGAGCGCTTATATAATTAAAGAAATAATGTTTTCCTTTTAAACCCAACTGAACAGTACGGATAATTTCACGTAGAACTGCAAACCGAATTGGGTTAATTCGTAACAACACTTTGGACACCACTTTATTTAAATAAAGTGACTCAACCGTTGGCAATTACATACAATGAGCCATTTTACTTAACGATACCTAATTAGTAAATAAGTTCCTAGTTATACCTATTTCTATTTGTTTCTTTTTATACAATTTTAGGCACGTTAGGACCTTCTCCTGATGGTAAAGGACCACCTTTGCTCATCAATAGCAGAAAATCCAGGTGCTTATGAATGCGTTGCTGAGCTGACATAGGAAAAATGGATAGGATTTGCGAAAAAAATTTGGAGTGAAAATGGAAAAATAGGCGAGCGAATCAAACATAGTGATATCTCTGACCATAGATATCATTACTTGAAACCAGTCTTCTCATAGTGGTACCACCCCTTTTTTACGGGGGAAATCCTCTTACGGATACCGCGTCCTCTTCGGGGGAGAAGGAGTGGTACCACCCCTGACTAATTAGCACAATTCAGTAACGACTTTCTTTTATCACTTCATCATAAAATTATATATCGATTTGTTTCATTTCATTATTAGTGAATTTGAAGTTTAATTATCTAAATAATGTTTATTAGGCAATACATTACAGCTTAGACAGTGATCCACTATGTAGCCATACTGCGGTTTTGTGGTCAATAGAATTAGAGTAGGTACTTGTAGTCATTAAGTCTATACATTATATATTAATTTGTAAATAAAAAAGTATTAGCTTGTATTCAAAGCACATATTAGATAGTCATAAATATGTTACACTTTTAAAGGTGGGTTTTTAGAAAAAAGGGGAATATAATTTCCTTTTGAATCAAACGTATCTTGACTAGTTAAATCAGTGAATGTAGTTTCGATATTCAGAAGTAGTGTACAATATCTCCAATAAATACCATAAGCGCGATTCATACCTCGACACATAGGTAACAGCCGCTACAGATTAAATTAATTATTAAATTTGGATGCAATATTATTATATCTAGATCTCCAGAGTTTAAGCATCAAATTTCAAAAAAAATAAATATACAATAAAACGGAGCACAAAGTCCATACAATATTATTGGTGAAACCGCATTGCATACTTAATACTTATTAAGCTTTCAGGGATATTGCTTTGTGGAAGGCCGCTGGTTACATGCTTTCATAACGTAGATTGAAACGATGCAAAGCTGCCGCAAGAACGCTTTGTGGCCGCTATTTTATTTTGTCATGTTCCGCTGAACTTTGAAGTACTTCTTGTTTTTCGTACAGTTACGTTGGGGTCGTTGTTCCACATTCTTTTTAGGAAAGTTTACTTTACGTGTCAAAAGGACGAAATTGTTATCTAGAACTGGACTGTGACGGCACGTTTTAATTGAAAAAACGAATGAAAATTGTTAGAATGTTAGACAATTCAATGCAGCACAAAGTTGCTTAGTTATTCATCTAGACTAAATTAATTAAGGCAACATATTATTAGTCATAATATTATATACACGTACCGGTTATATAGAACAATCTAATTAAATAACTATTCTTTCTTTATTGATCATGGAAATACTATAATAACCTCTCGAACACAAGTGCGTATAACCACTCATATAAATCCCCTTCGGCCTGTCAAGGAAACTCGGAAAAACAATCTTAAAATAAAACAATGCGACGAGAAAAATGTAGCGAGCATTTAATAATATTTTTAACAGTTAAAACTTTAGACGCGTTCGTTATGAGTTAGGTGAGTTGGGTTGGGAGGGGAGATCAAAGTGAATTAGCAAATGTTGTCTAGGGGCGTCCGTTTGTGAGCCTCTTTGAAGTTAGACTACCTGCAGGGAACTTGTAAAATGTGCTAAGCGTGAATCATTTTCATACCGGCAAAAGACTAATGGAGAATTTTAAACATTGTTAACGGTTTTGATCTCAAGTTTTAGCTACTTACGTGATACATGTTTAAAGCACTTTACTGGAATATTTTTGGAAATTTCTAGCCATAAAAGATAATTTTCAATTTCTGTATGTTCTAACTTTAGCAGCGTTATAATGAAAATATATTTCTAAAGGTAGCCTGCATAAACCTGACTAACATTTTAAAGACGTAATCTACTTCGCTTCTTTACGGAGAAAATTGAAAAGAAGTACAACAGACAAAGGCTTGAATAGGGCATTATACTTTAAAGAGTTTCATGGAAGTGTGTTGGATATATTTTGGTCGTTCCGAAGCCGTGTCGGAGCGGTTGGTGGCGTAACGGATCCGGGGCGATAACGACTTGATACGAGTCACTCGTTTTAAATGGAAATCTTATTGCCACTGTATCCGCGCTATTTTAAAATAATGTGCTCACACTGCTATTTGAATTTTAGTTTTACATTTAATACGAAATAACTAAATACTGCGTCCTTGTAGACCATTACCTAGCATTTTATCCATATATATAAAAATGAAACCCGTTTTCCGTTGTCACGGCATAACATGAAAACGTATTTTGTATTTGTTATTATTAGAGAAGGTTCTTATGTAAGAAAAGATTAGCATTTCACTTTTTTAATATTTCATGTTTATAGGGCGATACGAAGTTCGCCGGGGTCAGCTAGTTGTTTATAAAAATAATTGATTTTTTTTTTCATATCCAAAGTGTCACTTACCAAGGTAAGTGACACTTATATTTCTTTATTCCTTTATATGTATTTAATATTTTAATGAAAGCTTAAAAATTTTATTTTAAATATACTTACTGCGTTAAATACTTAGGAAGATTATTCCTGCGTAATATAATATCTTGTATTAAATAAATGTATAATTCTGCACGTGGAAATTCTCAACAAACGTAGCGTACACTTTGGCATACAACGTTAGAACTCGGTAACTAACCTGTACGTGGTTGCATATAATTTTATATGCAAAGATTTTCCCACTACAGCTACTGTAGACAACTCCGAAGTACTGAAATAAGGTTATGTAAATACATGAATCAGATTGAATTTCATATATTTAATATTTATATGTGTATCATTTTATTAACACTATATTATAGTAACTTATACGTAAAATATATCTTTATTCAACCAAGCTACATATAATAACACTTCAATCGTATTCGTATCATGGTAGTACAAAACAATTTACGTAAGGTAGTTTCAACAATAAAAATTGGCAATATTTTGAAAACTCTGACAGTTGCTCTTTTAAAACAAAAAGCATATAAACGGTCAAATTGAGAAACCTCCACCTCTAAAAAAATGTGGAACAATTAAGTTATTATAATAATATTTTTATTGAGTAAATATTATGTTTTTGACTGAGACTTAAATAGTTTTTATATATCGAAATATGTACCGGTGTTGTAAATACTACTTAAACTCTGATCAAAATCTGTGAGTGTCAACCCTTTTAGGGACAGATCCCTAAATTTATTTGAAGGCTATTGACCCCTCGGTGAGCATTTGTGTCACTAAATGATAACTTATTAAGACTACAATGCCTTTGTCATTCATACATTTTTAACAGTTAAATAAAAAATAAGTCTATAATGATAATACTTTGTTAACATGTAACACGTTTTATTTTTCCTTTTATAAAGATACTATGTTGCGGCTATTATTATTACAACCAAATTTTCTACGTTATTTTTTTTTATTATAAATCGTTAATAAATAAGAGTAGGTACACAAACATAGCCTAATTCATTACCTTACAGCAAAAGTCCTGGCGAAAACATAAAACCATTATTTATGATTAAACCCACGAAATAAATCATCGTGCAGAAATAGCCCCGTAAAACAATATACAGGGCAATAAAAAGACAGTAAATGTCTACAAAGATATAAGTTGTACCTGCATCGTCGTACTGAAAACACAAAACAGTGCCAGCATACGTAAGAATAAATTTCTAGTAAACTAGAGACCCAATTTTCACGCTCTAAGTAAAACATCCCGCTACCGGGAGCTGGTTGTTAAATTGTTTACGTAATGTGAACATTGTGTATGGTATTCACAACTGAGATCGCTGGATCTGGCGGGAAATTCCGGGTAAATGCATCCTTGTTAGTTTTATCACGACTCACTGCTATGCAGATTATTGAGCTATGCGACACGGACGTGAAAATCAATGTCAAATTTATCCAACTAGGCTACACTTTTCAGTCAAAATAATAATTAACCACTGGTTCGGCATGCAATTTCTACAGAGAGAAACTCTGATAGTATCTCTTTTAATAGCAAAATACCTTCTAAAGGTTAGAAGATTATGGTTATCCATATACGTGTTTAAGTTGGTATTTACTGTTCAGTCATAATGTTTACATTAATGGTGTTAGTAAAATAGTTTACGAACAAGCTGACGCTAAAATATAATACGTCCTGCTTTAGTTAACATCTTTCAATATTCCATATAGTGGTCACGGTCAATTTCTTGATACACTTTTAATAACATAAAGAAAATCTCCACCAGCTCTCAACCTACATGGGAATCATCCTATTTTCTAGTTTAATATTACTCGGTTGAAAACGTTATCCATGCCAAATTCAGTTAAGTAAAATTCCGTTGAAACAGAACTTCTTTTGTTATTTTCTTGGCTTGAGGCTCACTAGCCGATTATTCACGTTTGTGCAAATGGACCATGTGCATATTGACATTTTCCATGTCGTAACTTTGCATCTAGGTCAACTAAACAATGGCTGTGTCGTGTTACATTTTATCAAATAAATTACTTTATTTCAGATCGTTAAAGTTGAAATGAAAAACAAACGCGAACAAGGGTTTTTGCACAACAATTTTCACGTTAGGTTATGTAATCTTTTAAATTTTATTATTTATTGTAATTTTAGAAAATCTTTTTGCATTACTACGATGTATACTCTTTTCCTTAAATCAGGAATTTGGAATGTCGTACTTATCTGTATTTGTCTGAAATCATTGATATAAAAAAACGGTTATGAAGTTTACTCACATAAATAATAACACTTTTGTAATTAAACATCAATAATATTATCTAGAAATAGATAATGAAAAAATATTTAAATACAATTAATTTAAATGGTATAAACAAATATTTAATTAAATCACGTAGTGTTCCCAATGGTACCACGAAGGACTTAACACATAGAATTGTAAACGTGAATAGATATTTTACAGAATTGAATGCAGTTCCCGACAATGTTACTAAATGTTAATGCTATACCGTACATGAACTTACTTTAATTAAAACTACACACCAACTTTTGCCATAAATTTATTTATTTAGTTTTATTTGGTCTTTGTACATTTCGAAATCGTCAAATGGTTTATACGTATAATGTCATAATATACTATTGTAAAAATAATGTCAACAAGGTTTCCGGACTATGTTCCGGAAGGGCCAAAACACCGTGTGATTACGGGTGCATATAAAAAAATTATATTTGAATAAATGCAGAATTAGAAAAAGCCGTGGTTTCGTCTGCATACTTGTAACCTAGTACTTAAGCGTAATGATAAAAATCCTATGTAAATTGCATTGCATAACACAAATAAATTAAATGCTAAAATATTTATTTTATTTGTGTTATGGCAACTCAGCAGGAGGACCTCCTGATGGTAAACGACCATCTCCACAGAGTCGTCGTCAGTAAGAACCTCACGCTTACATTGCCATCTAGCTAGTCAGTAAGATATCATAACATTAGTCTACATATGATGATACATAAAAGTTAATATTCCTAGTAAAAATCTTCTTAATTTTACAATATCCCTTCTTATACCACATAATCATATCAATAGCTAGAACATGCAACACTGTTTCATTAAATAAGCTTACCTCGATAACGGCACTTGTCTATAAACAGACTGCATAATATATTCCATTTCCTATTTCCAATTACCGGGCCGAAATATTACAGGGGATACAATAGTGAGATCATAAACTTTTATTTATCTCTCTTTACCTTTCCTTCTATAGTACAAACGAACCGTTGCCATAAATATTGCCTCATTCTTATGTATTAAGGTTCACCCATAGTATGTACTTAGTGTCCCAACGGGAAACTTTTGGATAACGTCCCGTTACGCCCTGAATGCAAATCATAGGTTCAGAGAACATTGTTTTATTAAACGATCGTATATTTCATATTTTACGATTACTTCCTTATAACACGAGCAAAATAGTTAAATAACATGACTGAAGTTTTGACCTGGATAGATGCCTAAAATAATAAACAACCTCGATCAATTACAATAATATACTCCGCGATATTATTTACATTGATATTTAATGAATACATACTTAAAAACAGTTTTATTAAAGACATTATTAACGATAATAAATTCGAAAAATGCCATAGAATTGAATAAGAAAAGAATTTTGAATGTGCAAAGATGCACACTTTGGAATTGTATAAATTTAGTTATTTTTAATACATTAAAATTATTTATATAATGTAGATTTAAATACAGTAATTTTTTTCTTCCAGATCTAACATGCCTCCAACATATAACTCATAAGAAAACGCCCTTTGAAATGTATACATGTTAGCATCGCCCATCAGAAGAAAGATTTTATACCCAATATATACTTCACAAAACAATATCTTTCAATTCGGTTTCAATAAAAACAATGGGTATTACGTCACATTTATCCAACTTATAGGAATGGGAGGCATCGTTAATCGTGCCCAGCCATGCAACGTGCAAGAGCTGTTTATTAAAGCAACGCAATGTAGGTGTTGGTGCAGAAAATGTATTGCTAACAAGCTTCGCTATGACAGTGTTACTTACAGTGTAGTTACCAATTTACCTCGTTGTTACACCGTTAATGTTGACTGTCATTTGTAGTACAGTTCTGATGTTAGCTTACTATACGATTTTTTTGATTCGCAGATAAAATTCCTATGCATACTGCGAAACACTGCATAGAAAAGTATAAAGTATAAACCAATTTGTTATACATATCTATCTTTTATACACCTAACGGCCAAATACTCATACGCAAATTAAATTTAAGCACGCCTTAAGTCTCGTAATATTGACGGAATTGTATGGCGAACTGTCAAATCAAGTTTAAGTTGTATTTAAATTTAAGTTGCGTTTCAGTATTCCAGCATGAGAGTATTAAATTAAATATGTATAAGCTAGCCAAGCTAGCTTTGTAACTAACAGTCAAAAGCATTATTCTTAAAGTACACTTATTCATCTTAAGTCGATATGAACGTTTAGTTTGTTAAATTTCCTTCGTTCATTGTATTCAGTATTAAAGTATACAATGGTCTATTTCAAAATAAAGTAATTACAAGCTGTTCACGGACAGACGACCGTTGCATAGTCTTTGAGTAGCTGTTATATAATAAAATATAAAGCTTAGCGCGTTCGCTAACGGGGCGGTAATACTGTTTCCTTAGAAGTTAACCGTTATTACTGAGCATGAAACAATTATAATTGAATTGTATTTTATTTTCCACTGCTTATGCGGCGCTAAGATAACATTTTATTTCTTCGTGAATACACAGAAGATTAAAGTCTAAAGCATTTATACGTTTTCATTCAATTTAGTTGTGCACAATAAGCCTTGTTGCTAAATGGTTGGAAAAACAAAGCAATGTTATAGGGTCGTAATAGGATTAAAGTGCCGAGAATAACATATTCGCAAAAATGATCAAATTTTTAATCCGAATACAATTATAAAAGTGGAATCATTATTTCATATCAGACATTGACGTGACTGATCGCAGACATATAAAAAATAAAGCCTAAATGTCGATTTTTGTAAATGTTTTTAATATACAACTAGCCGATCCCCGCGGGCTTATCCGCATATATGCATGCTTTATATAAACATACATTCAAGCATACATATGGACACACAGAAGAAAGAAACCTTGTTTTAGTAATATTTGATGTGAAACAAATAAAAATATTATAAAAACAAAAGGGTTATTTTATAACAGTTAACCCTTATATAAGTCGCTGTACTATTTTTTAGTTATTTATATCAATATTATGACCGCAAGCTTAACTTAGCTTGAGACTAGAAGGTCCTAAAATATTTATTTAAGCATAACATTTTTTAACGCAAATAAAACTTATTATCTAGAAATAAATCGCGTCTCTATTGAAACGATAAAAGGTTCTTTCCATAACGATGTCATGGTCCAAGAAAGGAATATGCAATTGTACCATTAAAAGTGTTTGACTCACTGACTCGAGATAAACTAATTTTATCTGGCTGACGTTTTTATTATTAAAGGAACCTGTCTGCGTACTATATACCTCAGTTAGAAATAAGTTTTAATTCTGAATAACAAATACTTTCGAGTTAAGTTTCTAAATGAAAAGCTTAATTATATTTTAATACTTACAAATGGTTAAAACGAAATTTTGCACTTACTATACATATATGGATTTATATACATTCTGCAATCATCAAATGTATATAAAATCGAACAATGGATCTCAAAACCCTTAAATTTACATTTTGATCTTTTGAATTTTCATATCTTCGTTCTTAAACCAACAGCTTAACTAAAATAAACCAAATAACTACCACTAACAAAACAATATAAGAACAAAAAGGGTCAAATAAAACAAATTAAAAGCGAATTTAATTGAAGAGTTCGATAATTAAGCATGAATGTTTAAATTAATTAACGAATTTCGAGGAATCGGAGCGTAGGGCACCGATTGGTGCTTGATAGAGTTACCAACTTACCTTATTTCACGGTCGATTCTTGTGACCACACTCAGATTTACATTAAGATTGAAAACAAGCATTTAAATTGACATAATCTTAATCTTTAATTGAGTTTATTTAAATTGGTATTTTAGTAGACATTTACAGTCTGTTCCGTTGTCAGATTCAATTAAAATGCATTCTTTATATCTTAAATTATTCAACATTTTTACTGCCATAAAAACATTGTTTTGATATCGAATCAAAATAGTAATCTTTTAGGGTATAAGCAACCTATGTCCCATGAACCATCTGTATGCAAATATTCACGTCAGACTCATTTTTCATTGCTGCGTGAAAGAAAAATATAAACGAATGCGCGCAAAAAATACTTGAGCAATCTAAGTCATGATAGACGACGTGTTTTAGTTTTTAGTTTTTGACTAGTTATTTTTGGTTTAATGATTATATTATTGTCTCCATAATATATTGAATATATTTTTAATTAGATTTTGAAAAACACGTATTTATAATTATATAATTGGTCCTTTTCCACTCAAAATTTTTAAGTACATTTATAATAAGAACATCGCACCCATATCAACGGGACTACTTAAAAAACGATTACTATCACAGTCTATTGTCTTAGACTGGCAAGCTTTTGTTTTCCATTATTGCCAGTGTTATCTTTTTTTATTGGAACAATGAAACTGGTCACCCTCATTGCAGTACTCACAAAACGAACATAATTAATGAGAAGACAAATGTTGCCATTGTAGATCTTCAGTCGTTTATTATTCTCCTTTTATGCTCAATTTCGTTCTGAGGTCGGTTAAATCAGCGAACAATTCACCAATTTCGACTGTTTAATTACAAGTTAAATGTTTACAATTGATGAACTGATGTCAATTCGAAAGACAATTGTGTTAATACGATCAAGTTTGTACATGTTAAATCGTTCGTTTCGTGTCGACTATTTCATTTATAATAATAATTAATGATAAAACTTAAATAAAGTCATTAACAGATCCAAACTAACGTAAAATGATAATCTAGTTATCATGTCGGATATAAGTTCTTTGTAACTTACTCACTGCGTATATAGAACTACCGATTATATCTAAAATAAATGCTTCCTTTTAGAGGCGAAAGTGGAAATAGACAAGGAAAATTTAAGGAACACAAAAAGGACGTTAGGAATCCGTATAAATATTATAAAGGGAATGAAAAGAGAAAGTAATTGTGTCGGATGCGCGTCAGCTGGACAACATTAGTCAGGCGATGCGAGAAAATTTAATAAAAGCACTGCTTATCACTCTCCGGACGAAAATGGCTCTTCTGCCCTCAAACAGTTTGACTGTGTTGCAAAAATATTCTTCCAATTTCCACAATTTATAACAATAATTAGGTCTCCAACTAAGTTGGTTATCGTATAAAATGTATTGTTGCAATTATCGCAAGATCTTTATTATCTAGTCTAAGTCTTCTTAAAATGTTGGTGTGTTAAAATGTTAATGCAAATGATTTAAAAATATATTTATCGAGATGTATTATTCTTCAACACCATAATGCTACATAATTATGTATATATACTCTATTGAAGCCTGAATCATAGTATAAATTAATAAGCTAACGTTCAGGCTAATTATATTCTTCGCATTAAATTAATATGTAACTTTTGGCTAAAGAAAATAGTATACCTTTGTTACAGAGCAAAAAATATAGCGTCACATTAAGAAAGTCGTAAAAAGTAGGCAAGTAATGTTTGTTTAAAACTTTCGTCTTGTAAATATTTAAATGAGTAGGGATCTTGTGTTGCCTTTAGTTTAATGACGCGTCTTCTACATAGTTCATTTACAAAAACGATTCATAATTAGGTGCATCAAATATTTAACACAGAATTTAAACAGAAATTAGCAAAGCAAATTAGTTTCCTTAAATTGGGAACAGTTCTTGGAAAGTTGATGAGTACTTTTAACATTCGGTAGCGATTTCATACACAATAAATTTCATAAGAACAAACAGAGCAGTTTGAGCATTTGAATATCGGATCCTAGTAATATTGCGATGGCTAAGAAATAAAACTATGGAATCCAATCACTTTTATCCTTCTGTCTCATTCAATAGTGGGTATTGTTCTGGAATGTTCGAGAATGTTTTGATGTTGTCAATATACGGGGGGATGGATAATGAAATTTTCATGCAAATTTTGTTGGGTTGGAAAGCGAACGAATATTTCTCTGTTCAACCAGGGGAATTGATGCTTAGTACAATCGATCTTTTTGAATATTGAGTTAAAACAAATATGAGCTCGCTCCTAAGCCAGAGCTTTATAAACACATTTGGTATAGAAAAATAAACAAATGTTTGTATTCCATGTTTATACAAAATTCATACAATGTTTTTCTTCTACACATTGCTTTATATTACAGTATTGAAAGATAGCTTTGGGTAATGGTTATAAGTTATTAATCGAAATTTAATAATACCATATGTAGTACTTACTAAATTCGTAAAAGAAATATCTTCTTCGAGATAATATGATAATATTTATATTAAAACAAGTTTTAAAACAACCACGATTGTTTAAAATTTACGCAAAAAATACCAACAAGCGTCGTGTCCCAGTTTTGACGAGAAATTCGATTATAACAAATGCATGTCGCATACAGTTAAGCGCTTTATTGTGAATCGTTGAAGCCTTCCACTACGTAGGTAGCTAAAAGAGTAGATAACACGAACGTGCATTGAGTGCTCGGGGACACGAAATGTCAATAAACCGACAGACTTGTCGGATTTTATGCAAATCGATAGCGTCTTAAGTACTAACAGCTTTTCGTATCAGTAATTACATTTTATACTGTTTTATTATTTCTCTATAGTACGTTGTCGCCACTGAGTGCAACTCGTCGTTAGTATTCAAAATGCAAATTACTGCCAGCACTCAGGGCAATGCACCCACCCGCCTCAGATCTTACTTTAGCAGAAATAATTTCATTAACATCAACATAGCTGCGTATACCTCGCGAAATTCCTTTGCGAAAGAAAATTTAGGCGTCTGCATAATGTCGGCGTTGCTGCCTTCTAAATGAACTAACGCTCCGTGTCCTATGGCGTTCTCCGTTATAAGTTTAGAAGTGTTCGAGGAAATGCAAATTTGATTTCCACACGTTTTATACGGAGTAAATATTCAATGCATTCCATGAAAGTAAATGAGGAACTAAAAATACGATCAATTTTAATAGTAATATAAATCAATATCAATATATTCCATCTTATCGATAATCTTATGTTCTTACCGAATAAATATAAACCAATAAAGTTAGAATCAAGAATATACTATATAAGCCTGACGTTTAACTTAATATAAAATTTTTACAAACAAAAAGGGTTAGATGACCCTCAATTACGGGACCTTTGCAAAGAACAGAATAACGTGACTCCATAAATAAATATCGAGACGCAATTAACATACCAATAATCCATTTCCATAAGAAAATTACGAACCCAATTTGTGGATAATTGAAAAATTGTATTTATTTTATTATTATGAATATTACGCCCGACTTACCAGTCTGTTTGTCATACGTTGATTGTTAAATATTTATATCGAATCATGAAATCTGCACAGTTGATTGCAATTAACTTGATATGAATGATATTATCTGAATGTTTCGGCATTGTATCTGACGCTGTACATAAAATATATGGCAGTGAAAATTCTGTGAACTATTAATGCCGAGTAATGAAAGCCATATTAATACTGTTTGTTCAATTTGTTTGGGGAAATTAAAACAAGATTACCATCCATTATGTTGTACAATATATGCTAATGATAGTGAGATATTGATACTTGAGCTATTAACGCAATTAAGAACACGTATTTACCGTATTTAAGTGATAGTAGGTGATGATATTAGATCATCGGAATATTGCGTATGAATATAATTTGGGGTTATCATTATTTAATAAAAACATATATCAAACTAACTGTACTCCCTGATTTCACCCGTACGTAGATAATAGCTTGATATATGACATATCATTAGTTTTTCCAAAATAGTCCCTCTCAGAGTTCCAGAGATTTTCTTGTAAGTTCATTCGGCATTTGCAAAAAGCTAAAACTTAACCTTGTTCAATAATCCATACCTTTGTACTAAAAGCTGTCGTATTTCTTAGAATTAACTGGAATGTCTACGAACAAAACAAACTAAATAACAAAACAAATGGAACACACAAGATGTTTTCTTAATGCTCATTATGGGCGAGCGTTTTATCTAAGAGTCAATCGATTAGACGAGATCAGATTCCCTTCTAACGCTTTGACAAATATCAATTTCTTTATCGACATCTGTTTTATCTTTAGTCTATGATTTTTCTTTATTCGTTACCACATCAATATGACATTATCTAGCTGTAGTGTAAGTTTTGTCATTTGATATTTAAATGATGCTCGCTTGTGGTTTTCGATTAGATTACGTTGCGCGTTTGTTAAGATTTAGATTCTACATAATGTAACTATCAAAGAAAAGCCTAATATCTGGATAGTTTGTATTAAAATAAACTTTTCGTACAACATTATGTAAGGTTTTTAAATTTAAGCTGTCCTTTATTTTTAGACTAGTGTCCTCTATCTATAATATAAAAATGAATGGCAAAATGTGTTGATATGCACATAACTTTATAAAAGCTGAATCGATATACATAATTTTTTTTAGGATACTCCTGGATGTATGGGGATAATATTTTAATTTTTAAACAAAAAATAGTAGTTGTAGGGTTTAAAGTTTTGGGTAAGATTAGTACAGCGTGAACGAACGAATCGCGATGGGCCGGCTAGTTAACAAGAAAAATTTCGATTTAGTTTTAAACTGTACTAATGTTTAGGCCGAAAAAATGGTTGTATATAGAGTGATGGATACCCCGAAAAATTTCCATATAATGTATAGGTAGTATGTTTAGGCAAACAACATGATTACAATTCAGCCTCAGTATGTTGTTTTAGTCCATTCAAAATATTTGTTGAGAGAAATTCAGTTGAGCGGAATTAATACACCGAGTTGTCGCAATACGGAGTTTCCGAACAATAAAGTTGAAATTCTGTATATTTTATTAAATTTAATGTTTTCACCGAGCATTAACTTTGCTTAAACTATAAACAAAAGTATACAGCTTATACTTTTGCTTTGTTTTCAATGAAATTATATGAAATAGATAGCGCAAAATTTTGAAGACGCAAAAATATCCTAATTAGGACGTCTTACCGTTAGGTGAGTGCATTCACGCGCAACTGACAAAAGTAACTATCTCTTTTTTTCTAGTTGGTTTTATCATTTATAATCTCTTTTCTCTCGTTTTGACTTGTATGTATGTTGCCGCTGCTATGCCGAACACATTTTTAGGTTGATTTGTATGGGTATAACATATCTATTATATAATATCATTATTTTTTTCTTGAATGATATTATATAATGGATAAACGACTACTCGTTTAATCAATTGAAATAATATTTACGTAGTACATACCATACATACTGATGCTTAAGGAAAAGTTATTTTAATTCATAGAAATATAATTTCATGATATACGGCGCATAATTATTTCTTATAAAATAACCGACAATATATCTTATACAACACGTACAGGTCACGTTTTGAATCCCTATAAATATAGCGTAATAACAACATGTAAATCACACCAAAGATCACGCACATTAATAAATAAACGGAATATATTGAAAACCAAACCAATGTTTTAGGATAATTAACATAAAAATCGATCAATTTGCCGGCGAGACCCCAAGCCTTGCGCCTCGTTACAAGCCAGAGATATATTCAGAATTCACACGCAAGCTACCGTTTAATTATTTACGACTTCATACCTATAACATGTTTCTTATAATGTAGCATATTAATTTACTTTAAATTAAAAATTGAAATACAAGTCTTCATCTTTACTACACAATTTCTCGTATACATTTTTAACTTAAAAAAACTTTTAACTTTAACATTACAAGCTCATTAGGAGACTGCTTTTCTATGTAATATAAATACGTTAGTTTTACATTTTCAACTTCAAACTTGCGTCTTGTATAATCATAAGCAGCTAATTTGCGCAAAAAGTGTTGCACGCCCTTAGAAAAACATTATAAATATCCAACCTCGAAGGTTACTACGGTTATATCCATAAAAATAATCTTCAACAATAACTACGCCCAATTTATCTTTAAGCATAATGTATTCACCAGCCACCGCCTGTTCGTACGTAGCTAAAATCCCGTGAAGAGATCCCGACATAAATTCTCCTAGTAAAGACAAATTACTGCACCTTTTTTTCCTACGAGCAGTGCCACTACAAATTCGTTCCATATCATTAAATTGGATGATTATGTCGCGGCAGCGTCATTTTTAACCGCAATCCTGGGACTGGAAGAAAGAATAGTTTAAATGCAGTAACATAAAACATTCCCATAATAACACACGTCCATGCAAATTGCTTTGAAGAAACATTCGGTTTTTGCTTAGACATGTAAAATTGTGATAATTCAACTTCTCTACGACTTTGTTTAAGTCATTTATTATTTTAAACTTCAAGAAAGGTTTCACTTGTATAACATCCATATAATTTTTAATAGTCGGATCCATACTAATATTATAAATGCGAAAGTAACTCTGTCCGTCTGTCTGTCTTTGAATCACGCTAAAACTACTGCACCGATTAGAACGAAATTTGGTACATAGATGGTTTAGAGCCTGGGGAAGGAGAAGGCTATTATAATTTTTTTAATTCAACTCCCAAAAGGTTGCGCGACGGGTTGAAACTTTTTATAATTTTACGCTTTCACAGCCAAACCGCTAAACCTATTGTAATAATAGGTATTTGGTACATAGATGGTCTAGAGCCTGAGATAAAACTTTTTAACTGGAAAAAAGGTTGGGAGGGGGGGTCAACGTTTATATGAAAGTCCACGCGGACGGAGTCGCGGGCAACAGCTATTTTATATATAATAAAGCCTTATATACCTGAATGTATTGCATTTTATTCAGATATCACAATTTACTATGTAGGTCAGACTTAAGCAAACTTCTTTACATTTTTCAATAAATCCATTTAGAACTTGTTGGCTGAGCTTCATCTAACACTTGTTGGTCTTGGTTGGAAAATACACCTTTACCTCTTTTAAACATATGTAGACAATTATATTATTTTCAAAAAATACTCAGATGAAATGGAATCATTCAATTAAACTAGCTACTAGTAGTTTTATGTAGGACATAATGATTTGATGTAACTACGCGTTAAATCTACTTGTACGGAAATAAGAGAGGTGGATTCTTAAAATTACTTTTTGAACGGTTGTAATGGTGACGTTTACTTGAATAATAACCGTACTGGACATGAGAATAACAATTAAAATAAAAAAAATCGATACATCTTTTATCTATGTAGGTATAGCGAGGCGTATTAAATTAAAATTAGTTTAAGAAATTATCTGTTTATATTTATTTAGTTAGCAAGGTCTCTCTTGCTACCTTCATTATAAAGCTATTACTATTTTACGTCTGAACTTGATAATACTGTTTTTTTCAGAACCTCTTATTAAGCAGAAGTGTTTCTTTGCGTACAATTTGCTCGTTTTTGTTGACACTTGTACTATTGTGCTATTGACTTTTAGGGTGAGTCAAAATGATAGAAATTCACCCCTATGTGACATTGTTTGTCCTTTGTCCGATAGCAGTGCAATTGGTCTATCGCGGAAAAATCAGAGTAAAAAAACCTATATATGGTCGTATTGAGAAACCTCCCTTTTTGGAGTCGGCCAATAAAAACGACAATCACATTTGTAAATTCATTTTACAAACAATCATCTTACAATTGTAAATTTAATAGCTGAATTTATTTCCCTAAGTTCTACAATTTCCGGCATACTATTAAAGAGCGGAATTAAATCTCACTGTTCATACCGACGCACAATTTGGAACACGTGCGGGTCCATCCATCGGAGTAATTGCCGACAGTGGAAGATAGCTGCTGAGTTATGACGTCACATAACGTGCTAATGACGTCATAACTGCATTGCCCTAGAGCTCGACCCGCTATGGATGCAATGTAATTTTCTAAGCAGATACGGTTATCGCGACAGTTTAATAGGTTACACCTGGCTTTAAACGGAATCCTTCATCAAGTTGAGCGCAAATAGAAATGTCTTATACGAGGTCGTTTGAGTTAAATTTTGTGGAAGTTATTTAGTTCGTACAAAATGTGTTATTTTGCACAAAGAAATGAGGTAAATTTTATTCTTGGTTTATTATATGTATTGGTACGACTATTCTAGTAAATGTCGCACAAGATAATTTAGAACAAATAACTACGTTGTATTTAATAATTTAATATTAACAATATTCATTACAGTCTCGTTGTATGTGTATGGCTAGAATATAGAAGAAAGAAGCAGACGCTGCGTATGTCACATATCGGAGAGCACTAAGCTAGTCCTTAAAATAAAGCGAAGTAAACGTCGCGTGCGTTAATGACCCTTAAAACTTGTTAAATCTGTTTCATGCTCGGCTTGCCCCATTCATGATATTTTGATAATGTCGTAAATTTATGCGACGGTGCCTCGAAATCGGAGACTGCATAATGACTTGGTGTCGGGCTTGTTTTATGCTAAGTACGGGAATGAAAGAGCCTGCAAATATATGCAGATCGCTCGCGTGGGAAGTGGCAACAAGTGCACGAGACATTGATTCTAAAAGACAAATAAAAACCCCTTAATAGCCGAAATTAACCGATGTTTTAATTAAGCGTCGACTCGCGGTACAAGAGCTTGTAGGCACGAAACCACTTACATTGTGTTCTTCGTTTTTAAATGGATTGCTGGCTTAAATACCGGTTCATATTTCTTAGTGGGGTAACTTGTGTTTAATTAAATTATTCAGACGGCAGCTCCGATTAGAGTGAAATTGTGCGAGCTATCCTCGAAGCTAGGGATCGTTTTTTGTTTGTTTTTAAGAACATTTAGTATAAAGATAATTAAAAAATTGCTTTTAGTGAAAAAGCTACGCAAGAGTAAACAATGCTGTATTGAACATATTTATAAGTTATTTTAAACAAATAAATAACTATGCAAAATTATATAATATACTGTTGTTTACTATGTTAAAGTATAGTCCAGTCGCATAGACAAGTCTGCTCAAAACAATCGAATTAAGTAAAAGTGATTAGAATTCCCGTACGGCATTAATTCACAAAAATTAATTCGCATGAAATTTGGCAACGCATATCGGCGTTCTGACAAAGGCGATACATTAAAGGAAGGCGTGTCGTCGCGATCCTATCGCCGTCCGTAATTACCATCCACTAAATTTTCACAAACGCCCCTTATCTGATCACTATGTTAATATCACATATCCCGAATACCGGCGGCTTGTAATCTTTTTTCCTTAGCTTAGGATTACCGCTCACTCCGTGGCTATACAGTATACTGATATAATATAATTCCATAAACAACTTAAAAGAAAGTATTCGAAATTTGAATTTCGATTCTATTTTTTAATCGAAAAGGTGAAAAAGAAAAATCATAAATGCGTTAATGTTAATTAAGTTGCACTATACATATTGTAGTTTTTTAATTGAAGAAGCAACCGTTACAAGTATGTATTTAAGAGTTTTTATGTGGCTAATTAAAAGACATTTATCATGATAAGGTGATTTTCGCTGCAATCATTAAGATTATTAAAAGGTACTTAAGTAAGGAAATAAACTTGTGTAAAAATGTTTCAGTTTTATTATTTTTGTCAGCTGTAAGGCGATCCTAATATACTGCTTTGTAGATGAATAGGGATATCGTCGCTTTTATTTTGCGATAGTATCAACATCATTATAACATGAGAAATCGCTTTACAGTGTCTCGCTTACAACGGCTAAGAAAACGTAACAAGGCAAACTGAATACCCATACCTTATTTAAATTACATAATTACCTGTCATTATTGTATGCTGATATTTTAATTATTGCAATGTATTCCAAATTTATTTATGTTACGTTGTGGAGAAATGGGAGAATTATACTTCTTTTGAATCAAAAGGTTCTTCCCTTTTCTTCTACCGGGCAAATATATGTCTGGTCAGCCATTAGGCCCCAATGGTTCTTTGGAGGGAGGGAGTGTATATGTGCTAACTTTAAAGTGCGATTCAGAACTTGGTGCTTTAGTCTTCTTCTTCTTCGTGATTGCACTGACCTGACATATTAAGCCTCACTTGAATAGGTGGTATTGGAGTCGTAATTTTTTTTGTAGAGAGTAGTTACCCCGTCGATTTTCTTCCATCTCTTGATGTTTAATATATATCTTTTTCTAACAAAGCAAGTTATAACTAAACAGGGTCGATGACATAGGGCATTTGGAAGGTTAGAAGTATCGCGTTGCAAGTTTATATTAAGACGAGAGAAATAATGACAAAGAAAGACATATGTTGTGATAAAAAACATGGATTTTTGTTGCTTCGAAGAGAGTGCTACATTGTTTTTAATAAAAAACTAAAGATTATCAAGTCTTAACAATAAAATCATTTTTTATACTTTATTCTAAAACAATGCCATTAATATATTTCACATTCCTCGCATTACCTCATTAAACCGATTATATATCAGTCTATAGTAGCTACTCAATCCTTCGAGCGCTCTCGAGCTGGTCATCAACCCCAATAACATGAAGGGACCTATCACCGCCTAGAGGTAGCATACAGTTGAAAATCATTTTACCTTTGATGTTTAATATGTTGAATATATCAAGTATCTATTACCCACTAAACAATGGACCGTACTTAAATCAAACGACAAAATGATGTCCATAATAGTTAAATGCTAAGTATGAATTTAATTGTTTTACCAATATTTTATAGGTAATCTTTTAAATTATCTTTTAATTCACTACATTTTTTTTTGCACGTGTAAACTTCGATAAACAATATGAAACGAATGAAACATTGTAATACAATGAATTCTAATACTAATAAAAGTCCTCCGTCACGCTTTTCTATCAAAAAATAAAAATAAAATTAATAACAAACAGTTGTGTTGTTTTGCAATTTAATTTTATAGTAACAGTGCTATAAAATTGTTTTGCACCGAATACGGCCAGCTATAAGCCGGCAAAATAGTTTAACAATTTCATACACCAAAACACTTTGATACATAAATCTAAGTTTCACTATCTCTCAGGGACATATTCATAACAATGTCGTACTAATTGTGATGTTTATCGTCCGATATCAAATTATTTACACCACAATTGTACATATAATAGTCGGTGTTTAAAACGGTCCTTTAGAATTGTTTGAAATGTATGTTGCTTATCGTTGAACATTAATTTTAGTAATCCATTTCAAGTTATGAGATAATTCCACAGATGGCGTTAAACTGGAAACATGGGCTTATCAGTAGCTATAACAATAACATATCGTTGTGTATTATTATCACTTATTCCGAGTAATGTGTGTTACTACTGCTGTAGAATAAAATATAGGATCTTTAAAAGTGATTTGCCAACAAGACGCTTATGGCTTTGTTCCTTCCTCTATTCAACATAATATAAGTAGTTTATGAAATCAAAACAAGACTAAAGTCTTAGTTCAAACGCTCTGGAGAAGAAAATCCATTATATTTTTTGTTTACAATAAGTCTTTCTGATTAAAAGATATTCCCGATAAAATGTATTCCAGCTAGAAATTGATATGAACCGTATCTGTAACTGATTATAATTTCATTAAAAACTTTTAAACATTAGCAATTAGAATAACCTTTATACATGCGAATCGTTTAATCGCTAACAAACCCCGTCTTATATGAGTATTTATGATACTAAATACCCATAAATTTTAAAGTTAGTTACAAGTTTAAACTTCAAAGATCTGATAGAGGTTACGCTTTGAAACTATTAAAAGCCTAAGGGAAACTGCCTTTGAATTTTCTACTCATACGTTATTATTATTAATTGTTCTAGTTTCGAACTTTTAGTAATCCATATTGTGCGTATTTAAAAGTAACTATGACTCATCTAGAAATGTGTAATATTTCTTTATTTATTCTTTGTACGTATGATAAAAAGAACGAATATTTTATTAATTACATTATATTCTTACATTACAAATAACAAAAAATAAGCACATGAAAATGACGGCCTTCTAACTAACGAATTAATTCTACCAAGACTTACATATAACAAAAAAAGGTTTGTGTTAATTCAATAAATGTGTTAATCCATACTTTTTCCTGTAATAGAGTTTTAACAGAGTTTTTTCAGAAATAGAAATTGATGAGTCAACATTTTCATACTTTCAATATTAACTACAATAATTGTTCCGAAAATACCTTAGTCCATAACAAAAAAGAGGTAAACGCATTAAAAAAGACTGTCAACATTATAAAAAACCAAATCAATGTTATATTGTGTATCAATAAATTATACTGCAACTGATTGATAATAAGAATATGTTGATACTTATCGAGTATGAAAGTGTCTTATACATGGCTACAGCTACATACTAGTATGTTCGGTCCGCGCAATTTGTCGAACTACAGGCACGAGAGCCTCCGGGTGTAAGTAGCTGTAATGGCCACGATTACGGGCCCACACACAGACATCTAAGATAAGCCAATATCGCCCTAATGACACTACAAAATAGAATATTTACCGTCGACTTTCCTGTAATTATGGCCGGCAACATTTATCAGCTAGTCGTATTGTGATTCTTTATCTCGACGCGATCGTGTTTTAATTTAGAAGTAGATTTACATAGCATTTTACGTATTTATACACCTAATTATTTTCTAACTCGCGTTTAATCTCATATATGGTACTATTTATTTTTATTTATTACTAGGCTTCTTAATCGTAATAGACTATAAATATTTTATGGCAGTCATGATATTTAATATATTAAACAATTACATATAAATAATATCCGGTGCCATGATTATTAGGTATTTCTTAAAAACGTTGAAAACTCAAAACAGAAAATTCGTGTTTATGCCCATGGCAATATTGTTTTAAAAATAAAGATTCATTTCTATACGATGTAAATAATATTCTTAAACAAACTCTCTCTTGTAGTTTTGAATAATTTATATTCTGAGCACTTCAAGAAGACAGCCTTTAATTAATTGCGTTTGCAATTTGTGTAGCAAGCAGAGCCAGCAAAGGATTTACTTCGATTTAATTTAACGTGTTCCTTTTTATCTTAGATGCTCCTAGCTGCAAAAACTCGAAGAGAAATGTAGTTGATACACATTAAACATACAATTTCTTTTATTCAGTGGAAGTAACAAATTGTACAGATTTTGTTCGATTTTTTAAATTTTTATTTAAAATTGATGACATTTTATATTATTTTAATTATTTTTAATAAAATATTTTTTTATTATTTTATAATCTATTTCAAATTTAATGACAAGATTAACAAGTTTATCGTCACTTATTAATTTCTAGTAGGTGATATTAGTAGGAAAATTGTCTGATATGATTCTTTATATTAATTAACAAATAAGCTGTTATCAGGGGTATGTATGTAATGACTCGACAATATTTTTTAACATTTTATGTAAAAGAACTAAAACAAATAATATAAGGCAGGTACTTTGAAATGTAACGCATTTTTTAAAGAACTAATTTATTACATCATAATATTATTCCGTAAAACCTTATCCCGTGCTTATACAATACTAACAAATAACGTAATAAAATATATTTGAAAATCGATTCATTACATTCAGAAATTCATCGTTACAAAGTACATCTTACCTTATATGAGATTGGTATAGAAGCCGTTTATATGATTTTTTAGAGGGATAGTAGAAATAAAAAAACTGTGATATTTTGTAAGTCATTATCGAGATAAATAAATATATGTATGTATTATCAAGTTCTGAATCATATTTATTAAGGTATAATTTAGTTTTTAACCGACTTCAAAAAAGGAGGAGGTTCTCAATTCGTCTATATGTATAATATTTTCTTTTTGTTTATCTAGCCAACTAAAGCATACTTATAGATATTTCTGTTCGTTTTTTTGTCACATACATTGAGATTTTTGATTCCAATTGGACTGAAAAGTTGTGTCGTATATGAAAACGTAAAACCCTATTTTAATTTAGTTACTACGGGCTCATTTTGAAGTAAAACAGTAATCTATCGATAATTTATATTTTATATAATCGTAAAAAATGTGTTTTACCAATATTATCAGATAAAAGATACGATAATTTATTTTTATCATTGTTTATTTACTTACCTACATGATACCTTTAATCAAAGTCCGTCTAGCATTTATAGTGATATGGTTGACTAAAAAAATAATTTACATTCAACTTTAAAAAACTTCAATATATTATTTATTCAGAGGGTGATGTCGGAGTTTTAAAAATTGCTTTTATGTTTTTTTTTTTTTGCAAAACCACTTCTTCGTAGTTCAACCAATATATAAAATAAATAAATATCGAGTTCGGTTCAGTTGTTTGAGTTATGCACCTAGCAATACATATGGCATTTCATTATAATATTAAAGATATTATTGTCAAGATGATTTTATATATAAAAATAACTCAAAATTAACTTTCGTAGTCGAAAGACCTATATTCTTATAGTCCTATTTTTTAATTGAATTATATAGAGGCCTTGTTCCATTTTTAACGTAAAATAACCTTTTAATTCCACGGCTAAAATGTCAAAAGTCAAATAAATCATTTTATAAATTCGTCGCCTTTTCCTCGGGGACCTTGTTACGATTTGTATAATATTTGCTCGTGTCCAATTTAATTGTTTGCCTATCCCTTCGCAATATGCCTGTTAATCGTGTTTTATTGGCGCGTGTGTTTGTCCATAATAATATAGAGTGCCTATACAAAGAGTAAAGACCTTAACTTAAGCACTATATGCATATAAATAAGATTAACTTCCATACATACTGATCGCTATATTTCTTTTAATATAAATTAAAGCAATATACATCAAACATAAACATCTCAAAAAATACTTCACCTTCAGTTCTTTTGTAAGTAACATACCTAATTTAAAAAATCTAGAATTCAAAATCTACACTAACATTATACAGGCGAAAGTTTGTGAGTGTGTGATTGTTTGTTACTTATTCACCTCTAATCTGCTGGAGCGCTTTTAATTAAATTTGGAATGGAGTTTGACGACCTCCTAAAAAAACTTTTTCTTATAAACCGCGAGTAACATCACGGGGCACAGCTTGTGTTATGTATATCTCAATGTAACAACTAAAACTCACATATAATCAAATCTAACGTTAACATCAACCCGAGAATTCACAAGTTCAGACTTAATCAAATAGCGATTAGCCTATCATCAATCTTCGGACAACAATGATCCTTTAACTAAGATTCAAGGATACGGGATGAGTCGGTACAGATGACATCGGATTTGCCCCGTGCTGACATTGTTTCTAGTTTTAAATATTGGTTTATTTGTTAGAGAGTATCGTGCTTTTTGATCAGGTGTACGTTTTGGACTTAAGTTTACTATAATGCTAATATAGAATAGGATTTCGTCTTTAGCATATGTTTTTATATTTGTCATTGTAATGTTGTTAAATTTAGGACATTTATGAGAAGCTTTTTATTATTTTTTAATAGTACTTATAAAAAAGAAATAGAAATTAAACAAGTTTATCTAGAAATAGGTAACTAGATACAATCGTACCTTTATCATACAGACTACGTTTTTTTTATAATTGACATATTAAATCATAAAATAAAATAGTAAACAGACAATCATGATTATTTTCTTTATGAACAAAGTGTTAGATAACAGTCCTATCTTTACATTCATTGCATATTTCATGGAATTCGTGCAAACGTTCATATTTATAAGGAAACGCAGCATGATCGTAATTCACAGGAATAATATACAAGGGAATGAGTGGGCGACACAACAGCGAACCTTAATCAAACCATAGTTAATAGAATAAGACGCGCGACGCGGCGCGTAGGCAGAATCGTTTCGAATCGAAATCGATGGCTCGATGCTTGAACATCGATACATCGATACCAATTGATTAAAGCCGAGATCAAAGATGTGCTTCCGCATGACGGCCGGCGATCGTACCCCCACTGATAGATTAACGAGACGCTTCCTACACGATACTAACGACAGCAGAAAATTAGTACAGCGATATGCGATAATCGATCTTATTGAATACGAATAGACGTCAGACTAGCGTAACGTCTAATGATTACATTCATATGTGAGGTTGCTTCACATTTATCCGACTTCGCTAATCAATGCACTGAACCTGTTTTGAACAAATGTATGTAAGTATTTATTAATTTGATTCTGTTTTCAAATCCAGTTGCGATGCGTACTTTAATTAAGCTACATTTCATTCGGCTAACTAAGTACATTGTTCTGCGTCGCGTTATTTACGATTTCAAGTATAGTAATAGTTTTTTGTCTTATTTGAAATATAAATTATGGATTCGTTAATTATTCCTAAACTGATAGGGTACAAGACAAAGACGTTTACACTATATTTTTATTAACACAGCGACAACAAAACGAACTTACCACGAACACATGGTAGCAATTCATACAGCTTCAATTACAGCAATTTTTACTAGGATCATTATTTCCTTATTCGCTATGATTGAAAAAGTGTTATTGTTTAAAACAATAATAAAAACGTGATATATAACTCGTGTCACAAAACCATGTGATAGTTGATTTAGTTTTTTATTTGTTTATTATTAAAATGACAGGTCCACGCGTCGTATTGCGTCACTAGACACAACAATGTTAATTTCATGTTTTTCATTGAATGAAAAGCACCTATCCGTATTATAGAGAATCGATATAATAGAACGAATCGAACAGCTGAATCAAAGCACAGAACAGTACGTGTTTCACATTAGCATACCTAATTATCTACGGTTACAAATTTGGCATTAACGGGGTACACCAATATATCAGTGCTCTAATGAAATCGCCCTGTAATTCCACTTAACAATTTACGAGCTGAAAATTAGGGGACATTCGGTACTCGCGTAGTCTACCTTAATTTTGTAATTTTAAATTAGGAATACCTATGCTTCGCTTGCTTGCTAAAATTTTCGCTTTTTTTGAGGTGATAGTGTTCATTTGAGGTTCACCTTGTTTATTGTAAGTGATAGGTCGGTTAAATTAAATGCTATGGCGATAAAAATGAGGTGTATTTAAGTTATTGACAGAAGATAGAATATTTGAAAATAGTTGTTGTCAGATAATGGTAGGAAGATAAAAATTAAAGTTTCCAAATCTATAAGAAAATGCTATTACTTGGCAATGCTATTCGGAATAACCAATTCAACTGAGCCTACGCTGTCTATAAGTCCGTAAATTGGTATTAAAATATCAAATGAATAGAAATATATAATATTTAAAACATTTGAAATTACTTTTTGACTGTAGGCGATTAATATAAATTTGTCGTGCAATAATACTATGAATAACTTATACTTTTGTAAAAAATATTTATCAAATTCTTTGTTATGCTAATGGAGATAAAAGGAAATAAAACCCGAATTGATTTTTTTAATCATATTTATCAGCTAAATATTCGATTTAAACAGTTAATATTTCGATAAAAGTGACTGATTGCAATTAGATCGCTTTGACTTATATAATTGCCGTTTCGTAATAATATTTAAACTTGCTATTCCCATTATTCTTCTTGAAAATAACGATTATATCACAGCAAAAATAATTAAAATTGACACAGCTGTTCCTACCATGTAATAAATGTGTTAACCCTCTCTGTTTTGTTTGTATATTTAAGCTATGCAAAACCATCAAATGCATCAACAATCAGTAGTCAAGCTCAAATACATAATATTTGGACCCTTAATTTCATGACTAAATTAAAACTTTAAATAAGTAACTATCACAATGTTTTTTATCCTACAAAATCAGCAAAAACGTACGACAAATATATACCAAATAGCCAAATTAAACATACATATATGCTAAGCATCGAACAATGCAATAATTTACACAACAAATTGCCTCACAATGATGTATTGAGAGGCGCTCTATGTTCACAAATTCGTGTCGAGTCAACTGTTAAGGGTTAACTGGCTCCGAACGCTTATCACGATCTCCATCGGTGACCCAATAGTTTTAATGAAAGTCAACGGAGTACTGGAATCGATTAGTCCCATCTCGGTTGATACCATCACTGGCATACAGAGACGGAGTCTGGTCGTTAGGGCCCTGGTAAATTTATAATATTCTCTAGAGCCTAGGTAATAAAGCAAACACCCAAGCATTGCTAAGCGAATGGTGCAATGTTATTATTAACCAATCAGTAAATAATACTGTTTTAATTATAAATAAATTATTCTGAGGTCCTTCTTATTGACTTAAGACAAAAATTGAAGTTCGAAAGAAGATTATTATGGAACTTAAGACTACATATATTTCGATATCACGCACGTTATATGTACATGAGCGTTAATAAGTAGCAGAACATTAGTAAATAAAAAATAATTAAAACAATGAAACGCTAGGGCACTATAAATCAAAGGCCCCACTTAACAACGGTGCCTGCAAAAGCCACTAGTTAGCTATCATTGTCCGTTTAAGCCCCGTTACCGGTAGTCTAGAGATTAATGATAGAAGTTTCATTGTTTGATACGATAGAAAAATCTATTGAATCTACATCGTCCATCAATGACAAAGTTCGACTCGAACGCGTATTGTTTGCTTGCGATGAGTAATTTAACCTTTATATGCAAAGTGACTTAATCAATAAATTGTATCCAATTTAAAATTATGAAAATCTTTTTCAAAAGCGATTGATAAAAATGTATGAAGTTTAAAGATTGCTCAATATTATCTACGATTTCTCAATCGTTGAATTAGATGAATAGGTTTTGTTGTAAAATAACTAGTTGTCACCAACTTTACTAAATCAGATTTACCGAACACAATTTTATATTTTAAATCTAACAATCTTCTAACAGCTACAAACACTCGAGAGAGATTCCACCTTTTACCAAATATAAGCATGATATACCAACAAACGACCAGACAGCGGACTTCCGAAAACTATATCCTGAACTGAAACCTTCGAATATGTGCCAACCTCTGAAGCCTGACGTTTTATATTTTCCACTATTTACTTCTTGAGATTAAATTCAATGCGGCATAGATAGTGGATGCTCCAATCTTCTCTGCGGAAAATCTTTTACTTTTTAATATGCTGTGCCCCATATATGGACGGAGCACTCAAATATATTTAATATTTTACTACGGTAATATTCTTTTAGGGATATTTAAATAGTACTATATTGCTTCTTTTGTACCATTACAAGACTTTTGTACTGTTTCCTCTGTTATTAATTTCTAATTTATTTATACACAGTGGATTAGAACTCAGTACTTTATTATTTTTTCCACTATCCTTATTTTCTTAAACATAGAATGATTATAAATCTTTTCTCCTATCTTTTGTCTTACGACCATTGAAGATAGCGATCAGCAAATAAAGTAGTAAACCTCAAAGTACAAACTTGCTTTAAGAGTCAATACAACGAAATATAACTTTGTGTTAGCTAAGATCACTCCACCTGATAAAGTTTTAACTCAAAGACAAGTCAACATTCGACGCGACGCTTAGCCCATAGTTGGTCAGTTAGTTTGAAATTAATTTCGAAGTTTGATCGAAAAATATTTTCCTCCAAGTGAGTTAGCCGAGAACGTCGGGGAAGTCGCCGCAATTCCATCTACTATAACAATAGAAAATGAAAAAGACATTATTTATTTTGTCTCCGCGATGGTTTATTAATGGGTAACCGGAGTAACGTTAACTTTATCATTGTTATTTTAACTCTTTAATGTTTATAAACAGAAAAAGCATAACCTCAATTAATTATTAGTTTTATACGAATATGAAATTAATTAGAAATAACGATGTATCATTAATAGTGAATGGGTAAATAAACCATAATTATCTATTCATGAAAATTATAATATACACGATAATACTCATTAAAATAATGAATTACACTCACACAAGCTTTCTTGCATAAGTTCAATATACGTGCAAATATAGTCTTTATTACATGAACTTAGTGACTTATCTTCCATAACACTCTCTTCGATGACCACCGAGGACAATGAAAACATAAGTGTTTATAAACTAAGCCTCATTTTGGTTTAATTTGTTTTTAAACTTATACGAAGTTATTTAAAGCACTCTCTTAATATTTCACTTTCCAAATCTAACTCGATAATTATTAATCATACTACATACAAAAACAATATCAAAGTTGGATTTGAAAATTCAGCAAGCCAACGTCTTACCTGCCACAGTAAAGCGTTTATCACTAAGCAGGAGTAATAAATATCATCCCAAGTCTTGAGCTACAAACTACCCATATTACCCGACTCGTTAATAAATTAACCTCACTCCAAGAGCTCCTTTATCTCGTGCCACCCTTACAAATTTTCAGTTTATAATTAACTGCTTCATTATATACCTGTGTTGGCAAAACGGCGTATGTAAATTCAGTCTAAATTAAACAGTGTCATGAGTACCTTCACGTTACTTGTGTATTTTAATGCGAGTATGACTATTCGAATTCTGTTCTTACCTACGTTTCTATTTAAGACCTTTAAAGTTTGAAAGATAACGAATTACGTACAAGTAAAATTATAATGACTCGTTTGTAAAATTAATCCTATGAATTTTTCTCTCCAATTAATTTCCTAAATACAAAACATATTTTTTATTTTAATTAAAAAGCAGTTTGTGATTTTGTCTGCTTATAAATTTCTACAAAAATTAATTAATTCTAGCTCTTAAATTACCTTTTTTTATGTATCATAATTTTCCTTTCATCGAAATGATGTTATCATTATTCGGTCAGATTTTCGCAGAACTTGATAATTTATATAGCTTGCTTATATTATTCAACAAATTATCGTTTTAAATTAATATACGAAATGTTATAAACTACGTTTTAATACGAAAATCAGTTTTACATTTTCATAATGAACGGCCTGAAAAAACCTGATGGAAAAAGTAATAAAAATCTAAATAACTCTCAATTTATTACGCACCGGTATATATCTTTAATAACTGTCATCGAACAATGTATGGTTCTTATATGAAAAGTTAATATTGGTTTAGTATGTAGATTTTTCTAATTCCCCCGCAAGGCCGCGTCGAGTAGGGAATGTATTTTATTTTAACGTCATCGTAAATCTTCTCTCGGAGCCGTAAAATGAAAGAAGCCTTCAGTCCCGAGTAGCTACGGAAAGATAAATATTGCACATAAATTTCGCATTTTCAACAATATCATGTTAGAGCTATCTCTAATACATAAATACGGTTATTTACAGGGCACCGACCAGCTTTGAGAGGAGCTCGAAAAATTGTGGTTTCAAAATATTTATATTGCTTTGTAAATGTCTATCGTAAACGATATATTTATACTAGTAAGTATATATTTCGATTCATCAAAATTACCAGATTAAAATTTATATTGGTAAAGTTACGACTATTTTATAACTGATAGGAAATAATTAAACATATAAAAATACATTTTATATGATAGTGAGCTAGTGAGCAGGATTCGCGCCTCATAATTAATTAGCGATCAACTCTGTTTATGATCAGACCGGCTTCTAAATAAGGGAAAAAAGGAAAGGATTTGATACAAAGGGGAATAAATGTGATGAAAGGAGGGGGGAAGGGAAAATTGGCCAACGGTGCTCCGACCTACCGAACGACATTTCTATTGAGACGTCATTAGTTGAGGTCAGTTTTCCGCAAAACGAAATGTGTCTATTCAGTTAATAGCTTTGTTTATATTATCCTTACTTAAATTAAATCAGATAATACTGTTTTGAAATTCAATGCGAAATTAATAATTAATAACCATTCATATACTTGCTAAGACCATAATATTAATTAACTTTCATACGTAAATAGCTTTTGAGGAAAATTACCGAGCAATGGGCTTCTCAAATTGAAGACGTCTCAAGCTTACACACGAAGGTGGATTGAAAATAATCCAAGTAGAAAATTAATCCTTGATTACGTCCCGTTCGCGTTTAGATTTGAGAATCAACAAAGATATCTATACTCTAGAAGCGATAATAGGTCAAAATCAAAAATAAATATATCTTTAATCAACTGGAATATTTAGTAAGACTTTTGGTTCTTGATAGTATTTCAAATTGCAAAAAAATATATGCCTCCGTACCAATCATTTGTTTTAATTCAATTTGGGGCATTTCTCTTTCAATTGTTTCATGTTAAGATTAAATTTAATATTATAAATATTTATTATTATAATATTTAAATTTATCATTGTCTGACTGATGACTATCATTGACTGAATGACTATTGATCAAAACTCTAACCCCGTTCCAGATGACCTAGAGAGTTAAAATTTGGTATCGGGATAGGTAATTCGATGAATACTAAGGAATAAATAAAAAAACTGGCAATTTTTAAATATATAATTAGATTCTATTATGAACGCTTAATTTAAAACAAGACAGACCTCAGATATGATATGTTATACTTGTAAATAAATTTCAGAACTGACCATTGAACTTGGCACCCATTTAGATCTCACTTCTTTTGTCGTTGAAGTCAACAACCAAGGCATTTATCATAATATTGAACTTGGCTCTCATTTCACATTTATGTTTTTGATTGGATAAATATAATTGTTATAAAGTCAAAAATTTTATTTACTTATTATGTACAGCCGACCGCTTAATATACTGAGACAATACAAAATTAATTGTAACATAATTTTTTTTATATTAGAATCTATGTTTCGTCGTTCAAAGATGTCGTGAAGAGAACAAAATATTGTCATTGGTAATTTTAAAAAGTAGGTACAAGAAACAGAAAATTTACTTTAGAAAACATTGACACTAAAAGTATTTGCTGAATGTTCTTTGAACTTTATATCTGTGTATATCTCGGTATCTACACGTATGAAAACGAAATATTTCGCCCTTCGCTAAAGACCCCTCATTGCATCCCTTAAACCTTTGCGTAAACAGATTCCTTCATAGAAGGAAACTTCCAGAAAGTAAGAAACATTTTGTAAATCTTATCCCTGTTAGCAGCTGATCTTACTTAAAATTTAAACATTCGAAAAGCCCTAATTAGAAGATCCGAATGTAGGCCGACCTCCGTTGACTTTATGAATATTGTTTTATATCAATTTTACTTTAACGTAAACTAATTAATTAAAAAAAGTACCACACTACCTATCGTGTAGTAATAAATCTAGGTTTTAGGATTAGGGATATATATTGGGTAAATGTTCTTTCGTCTTACAATTTCATGAGTATCAAAGTCGATACAGCTATTTTGAGTGTAATTAGCTTAATTTTAACATTATTGAACGTGGTTATATGTCTAAAATCCAAATTAGGAGCGTTGGCATGACCACCGAGTAGGTAATAATAATGAACATTGTACATATATAAATGCTTACAGCTGTAGCTCTGTGCAGTCCCCGGCCTGTGGTTAATCAACGTTCACCGAAGCGTTCTTATATAAATTTCACAGTCCGGCAACTACGTCGAAATATCAATTGTGTCACGTGGCAATTTAAACAATCATTTAGGATCCCCTCACTAAAAGATCAATTTCGCGCATGGACAACTTTAATGTAAACTTAAGTGCCTGGGGGAGACGCCAAATGAAAGCAGTCCCTTGTGCTAACAAACGTCTTTGTTATTGAATTTTTCGTTGTTGTAACACAGAATTTGCTGGCAATTTTCACTCTGAATGAAGCCACAACAAACGCTAAGGTCGCGCTTAGTAATATTTTATGCGGGAGACAATTCTGTCTCCAATAATACGATTTGCATAATACATGAGAGGTTTCAGGCTTTAATTTTTATCCTATTCTATACAAGAATGTTGTTATACACAATAATAATATTAATAAAAAACTGACGTTACGTGCGATGTAAAGACGTGAAGAAACATATAATAAATATGACGTCATATTCACTGCGATGTAAATATTATTACAAACTTCCTTATAACCAAGACGCAAACATACACAAAGTTGCCAAGCTTTATAAAATCAGTATTAAAACTTTGAAAATAACTGAGCTTAATCATACCATATGTCGAGGACTTAGCCACTTCGATGGAATGGAAAACTTTGATCGAAAACCGCGTAGTAAGAAACTCGAGAAAATGTTCCCAAGTTTCATGAATTTTATCAAATATGCTGAAACCAGAGCTCGATGCAAACACTTCGTATGTTTGATCAGACATACCGTGAGACGGTTTCCAATTGATCCCATATGAAATCTGCTAAATTTGTTACAAACTTCCATATTAAAATCAAATAAAATCAGATTTAAACCTATTCCTGCGACTTATCGCAAAAGTATTTTAAACGAATTTACGTTTGACTTTATATTATGATGCTTGAAAAGAGGATTGTTTTTATGCATAAGATTAATTTTTATAGACCCTTTCCTTGATTTAAATACAACTTTTAAGTATCATATGACAAATATACCTAATCTGTTTTAGTATCTCATTTTTTATTTGGCACTCTTCATACAAAAATATAAACACAGCGACAATGGAGCAATAAGCTCCACGTTTCACTAATAAACATTTACAATTTCAAACAGCTCCCTGGCTACGAATAAAACTCTTTTATTTTTATTAAAACATACGCGACCTTGCAATAAACTCCAAATCCAGTTACACGCTTTACAACCCGGGTTATCCGAGTCATAAACAAAGAGACAAATATGAAGAATACAGATAATTCACACCGGCACCCACTTTATCTTCCACAGTCAGCTACGAAATTTATTCCCCGCTGAATAATCTAAACAGCAGGTGCAAAACAGTGCCCCATTTGTTTGCCGTCAGTAAACTTCACCTCGTAACCCTAAAATCTAATTGGATTTAATTCCATTAACGAAGGTCCAAATGGGACGCCGTAATTGTGCTGACCAGGCTCCATTATAGGTTCGCGACTGTTCAACATGTGATAGTGTGAAATATTTGTAAACGAGCCAATTAACATTGTTTAGCTAATAAGCGATGCCCTTAACCGGCTCGGGTATCAGCACCGGATTGTTGTAAGCACCAGGAAACCCACGTATGGCGACACTAAGTAGGAACGGCTTGAGTTTATCTTTTACATCTCGTTCTACATCTACACAGTAATATATATTTTTACAATTAGTTATGATACAATGATTATCGCAACACGCTTCATAATATTACCCAATTGTTCATTCCAAAGCGAAGCTTGCAGATACTATTAGTACCAATATAACACATATTCACAATTTTCGGTAACATGACCTTGTTTTTAGTCTAGCCTTTAAAAACAATTATAAGCATAGCGCCACCACTTTGCGCTACAACAAATTGCAGATTTCTATTGAATTACATTCTACCAGGCCTTAAATCCAACGCTTAAAATAATCTATATCGTAAAATGGCTATAGAAGGTACCTACATAGAATGGTAAAGAAAATCCAATTTCAGCAACGTTGAATACGAAAGCAAGGGTCTCATAGTATGAGCATTCACCTGAAATCCTTCAATGCGTATTTACGTTTTGCATAGTAATAAATCCAGGTGGCGATTTACGCACGCATACATCAAGTACCTACCAACACTAGTAGTTATCTCAATTTCAGTCCCTGGAGAGCGTCAAGGTGTGGAAGCAAGCGTTTTTGTCCTAGCAAAATTTTAAATTTTACACTGTGTTGATGTTTTTAATAAACATGCTACATGCTTACCGGCCGGGAAAACAGTCATGATAGCGCAAGTGCTCATGGGCGACACTGATCACTTACAGGTGACGCGCAAGAAAAAAACATCGAAAGATTTACCGTTTTTTATATTCAAATGGTCTCAAGCGTTTTTTATGTGATTCTAATGTTTTACTTGTTTAAAAATATATTTCCTTTAACAATTTTTTAAACCTCCAAAACATGCTACATATGGATAATTTATATAAATAGGTGTGACTTTCTCTGTTTTGATTCCGATTTAGATTTATCTGATCCTTTCAAAAGCTATGACCAACTAGTAACTATTCAAGCTTTTTGAAATAAGAATTTTTATATTGAGAATAAAAAAATATTTGTAGCTAGACTCGCTTACACTTATAACACAGCTCTGTTTCTATTCTAAGAGGCTTAACTCCATTAGTTACGGTCAAAACGGTTACCCTTAAATATGCAAACCACAGCCTGCGTTTCAATCGAACCTGTCCGACCTAACTCAAATTAAAATGAAACCAACTCCTATTAGATTTTCTATTAAAATTACCACTAATATGACCATCGGGTGACAATCAATTTCGACAACTAAGCTATTAATAGATAATGCTTATTTCACAGATAACAATCGAAATCAAATTATCTTAAAAATGATGGAAAATAACCTAATCAGGTAATTTATACAAGGAATTTTTTTGTCACGTGGTTTTCAAATAGTTCTTTTAAAATAATATTTCATCAACGTTTATCGGTTCTAAAAATACTTCATTGAAATAATCGTTTTTTGCATCTACTTCAAGTACGTTACGTCTACGATTATCTTCAATTGAGAAACATTTATTCTTATATTTATAATATGACTTTAAAGTGAATCATTTGACATCATTTAAACTAGAAATTCCCTAATAAATAATTTAAATATATAATGGAAAAAATTGTATTAATGGATAAAACTATGATAAAGTTGTTAATCGTACCGCACGTACAAATAATTAATCTTACATACTGTCAACACTAATCCTTGATATGTATAAGTATTAATTCGGTCATTAAAAATAGTATGGAAGTAGCGCTCGCGTAGTTTGCAAAAGTGCATGCGATCCCGATGCAAGACGGAATACAGTGTGGTTAAGTCGGTAGAAGTCCAACATAAACCATATTCCTCACCTTAAAGCATTTGATCCTTTAGAATTTCGTCACCCCTAATTGTGTTAAGCAAAATGTTATATTTAAGATAGGACGACCTATCTAAAATCTTAGCTAAAATCTAATACTTTTTGGACCGCATATCTTGGAATTATGATATTGTTATTCAATTGTCAGCGCAAAATATCCATTGACGTCTATATATTTTAACGTTTGCCGATAGCTATCTGGCACAAGGGAATTTTTCTGAGATGGATGCACTTTTCATTGTCCGATAAGCGATGAGTACTCGATATCAATATTGAAGTTGCTATCAAGTTGCTTATCAAACATCTGGAAAATTTGCAGACACATCTATAGTTTTCCTGTTCTACATTTTGTCAGTTTCTTTTGTCTAAAGAAGTCGAGTGATTAAGGTTTTTGACGGTCTTTTTTTTTCTTACGGAAAATACTACATTTAACTATAATTTAATTTCCTATGAAGAAAGAAAGACAGTGAAAAGAACATTAAAATATTCCTACTAAAACATTAATGTTATTGGAAAACTACTTTTTCCTACCTTAACTAGAGTTTCATGCCTAATTCGCGCATCAAATGTTTTAAGCAATCTTTGAATAGAGATAAGAAATTAATCAACGATTACTTCATTTTTCATATAACATAGTATTAGACAAACCCACGCGTCATTTCTCTTAAATCGTGAACCGGATAACACATAGAATCAACGATGACGGTCGATCCCGAAAGTATAGTGAAAAATAATGAAGGAGCTTATTCTCTTAAAATATTTCAAGCCTCATTGAATATTCTAGCCCATTTGCTCATAGGAATAGTTGTTGGTGCTTGCGTTTTATTCTCATTTACCTTCGGGGTGCCGTTACAGCCAATTATGTTGCATATTATTCTATGTTCCATTGGGGTAAGTACCTTGTTATGAACAAAAGCAGACCGTAATTATAAAAAGGAATTAATTCAGCCACCTCTAATTTCGAGCGACTTTTTTGTTAAGTGTTAAATGAAATATATATTAATGGAATCATTTTACATTGAGATGTTTATATTTTATAATGCCTTAAAATTACAATATGAGCAGTAACGTAATAAATATAAATTAACTGTGAGAAAAGTCTTCTTAACTTGTACCAATAACTACGTTATCTACGAATTTTACAAATATATTCTTAATCTCGCATTCATCCTACAGGAGTGAGTTCTTAATAAATAAAAATACTCCTCTTTAATCTACAGGTCTTATCATAGTGTCAAATCAATGTCAAGATCATCTAAAACGGTTCAACATAATATATTCATGAAACCAATTTTCTTCCGTACTAAGTCGCTTTACAGTCAAAGCCAAATCCAAAAATTCTAAAATCTTTAACTCGAAGTCCTGAGATATTAAATATTCTGAAATATTAAATTACTTGAGTATGTCAAACGAATTACTATTTAATTATAATAATAAGCAAAATGCAAACAAATTATCATTAAAAAATTATACACATAATATCTGTATAAGATAAAATCGAATATCTGAAAAAATCGATCAAACTAGCCACCTATATAACAACTTAACTTTACAGTACCAGTTGCTCATGGCTGAAGCCATTCTCAGCTTATCTGCTGACAATGGATGGTCAGCATTCCTCCGGTTCAAGGACAAGCGCCGAGCCCACACTGTCGTGCAAATTGTTGGTTCAGCTCTCGCGATAGCTGGCACTCTGATCATTATGATCGATAAGGACTCCCACTTCACAAGCACGCACGGCATACTTGGTAAGGAAAGGGCACTAATACCACCAACAGGAGAGTACCTTTTGTGTTAGAAAGGAACAGATACACTTCATTTTACACAAAATATAATCTACTTAAAAATGCTTACTTTTAGTATCGTAGTATTGCATCATCGTGAACTTTAGGATTTATACAAAGGTACCATATACTCCAATTGGTATTTCCGGTAATACTTATAACTGAATAGTAGCCGATACTAAGTAACAATTATGTAATTAAATTAATCAATCTTATTATTTACGAGCTACATATTAATCTCAAATTTTTACCTGATAATCTTAGCAAGTCAGTTAGTGATAACGCGATAGTTGGTTTACTGAACTTATCTGCAGCATTTGCAGTGTCTCATTTATGTTTTCTGTATTTGCAGGATTCATAGCGCTCGTGTTTACGACTGTTAGTCTCGTCAATGGCGTCACTTCACTCTATGCATACGAATGGCGACGGTTCTGTCCTGGAAACATTTCGAAAATAACTCACATTTGCTTCGGAACTATTGCCTTTTTATCTGCATCCCTCAGCTTGTGTTACGGCTTCAATATGAGTTTCTTCAGACGATGGGTTGCAGTTGATGCACTCGCCGATGCATTGATTGGATTTACAACAGCATTTACTGTTATTATTATTATTAACCCAACAGTAAATTTCTTCAAGAAAAGCGTCCGTATGGTCAAAAAGTAATTGACATTCTTAGAGATTATTAGAGGTTTTGGTTTTGCTATAGCAAGGGATATATTATATTGTTATAAATCGGCGGAGAATCTCAATAAATCGTCTTGTAAAATATTCGATAGCCTTAAAATGACATTTTTGCTTTCAAAAATAATGTTCCAATGGTAACTTCGGTATATCAACCATACATATCGCACTATTAAAAAGTATTCCTATTTTATATGAGCTAATATATTTTTGAAATACCTAAAAATAAAGAAATCTTCTACGGATAATATTAGCAGAGTGTCTTTTAATTATTATTTTCCCAACATTTTCAAACAAAAATTGCAAATACATTTTTATCTATGCCACTACAATATTCACAACAAAACCAATTTAAGCATTATTCTTCTCTTCTTTCATCTAGGGAAGTGTATCTTTCCAGCATCAATAAATTTATTAATTATGTAAAAACCACGAGAAATAAATCTATAAACAACACAACAAACTAATAAGAAATAATAAGAAAAAATGATAAAAACGTTAGATGTTATTAGTACCTACAGACATTAAAACTTAAATCTGGCAATCTAACTAGACATATAATTAACTAGACTGACATGAAATTGAGAATGATCAATGATACATGAATATATATAGACACGAAGTTTTTATATTAATACTATAATATTATATTCATTATAAATTGTTTAAAGTTACACTACGCCACCTAATTGTTTATTGTGTATGGTTTGTCCCGACGTGGTTGCCTGGAAGTGATAAGGCTACCAGTTACCTCAATGTATTCTTATGTATAATATTTTTATTGTTTTATGTGTAACAAAGCGTAAATAAAATAAATAAATAGTCCTTATAATTTGATAAACGCAATAGTTTGTGAGAAATTAAATTAGTACCAAGAGTAACACATAGGACAAAGGACATTATGAAAGTAAATAATGAATGGAATAAGATTATGAATTTTTTAAATCGTAATCTTATTCCATTTCCTATCTTATTCATTTACACCTTGTATTAACGTTTACATAAAAAATAATAAAGCACAAATAAATGAAATTAAAACTTAAACATATAACGACACTTTAAAGCCGATCATAGTTTTGTTATTTAATTAAAATAATAGTTCAAAGTTGCGGAAACAGAAGTTTAACCATCTAAGCATAAATATTAGTTTGTTTATTATCCTCAACATTAAGCGCCTATAAGAAAATAAAGGTCTAAGACAAACAAATTCGATAACTAACACGCGATATTATTATATATCTTTTTAACATTAATCTTGTGTCCAAACTATCTATATAAAACTATATTCAACTTAAAATATTCATAGAAATTTATCCATTAATTAACGCAAGTATTGATTTACATATCAATGTACAATAAGGTTTTTTAATATTAAAAATATACATACGCCTCCTAAAAAAATTACCCGAATAAATTTATGGAAAAACCATGCTCAACCTAAATTTAATAATAGTATTTAATAATATCTTTCGCCTTATGAGAATAATCGATCTCGTCTTCATTTATAAACCAACGTTTAAAGTAATTATGTTGAATAGCCTAAAACATAAGCTGTAAAGATGTATATAATTGAAGTACTACATTTTAACATGTTTTGATTAAACCAAAGATAGTAGTATCATAGTTAACAAGACAAATTTGTCAAATAACTGGACTTACACATAAATTTGAATTGCGTTTTACTATTACGCCTAATTGCCAAAAATTAAATTAAGATTAACCAAAAAAGAAGCAATTTTAACTAAAATGAGGTTATGGTTACACTCACTAAGCTAAGATGTACGTAAACGCGGCGTTTTTTCGCATTCTCAGCAATCTCTCAATCGCTAAGATCATTTACTAAAGTTAATACGAGGTTTAAAACCTGTTTAAAATAGCCTAGACCACCTAGATAAATAAATACAGGTCTGTTGGTAATGCGTACATCACGATACCGTGGATTTAATTGATATTCGTGTGTGCAGATATGTAATTTTGCCTGATGGTACGGTTGAACTAAGTGATTTTTTATTAAGACGTATTTGTCCAATAGAAGTGCAATGATCGAACTCCGTAGAAACATTAATTACAGTTTATGTATTGCAACAGAAAGTACAGCTTCTTAGCAGGAACGTAAAAAAAATATTATCTTTAAAACTAACAATTAATAAACGCTTTTTTTTATTAAAAGCTTTCATTCGTTTAACAATATTTGCAAGTATGTTATAGTAATATCTTGCAAGCTGAAAATGAAAATTTTATTTCTGAGTAAATTTGAAACAAATATTTTCAACTACAGAAAGTCTACATGGTGCCTACTGAATTAACCCGACGAGAAGCGGTTCTTCTCGCGTAAGAAACTCGCACGGGTCCCACACTTAAGCTAAATTTCACTCTCTTCCCAGTGACTGTTCATGAAACTGGAACACGTGTGAGTTGGATTACAATACAATAAACATTTATTTCAGATTGCTCAAAAAAATCAAACAGGCATTGTCAAATTTTGTCTAATCATTGTATCATTGATTTTATATTAAATTTATATAATGTTTTGTTTTGTGTGCTTTAAGAATACTAATATTAGCTTCAAATTGACAATAATCAACCATTACAAAGATATTGATAATAATCAGTGAAACTTTTTAAATTATTTCTTACAGAAATTTCAATTGTACAGAATTAGAAATCAAGCAAAATATCTAATGAGTGATAAGTATTTTTTATTAAAGATTATTAGCACCTTGTATTTCTCTGTTATAATAGTCATTGCATACATTACTCACAATAGATTCGATACACCTTGTAACTAGATATTTTTAAATATATGTATCATAAAGCGAGACTTACTTTTTGAAAACTCCACTGAGATTATATTACGAATATACATACCTTTTTTTTACGGGGGGAAATCCTCTTACGGAACGAACATACATACCTAACGGCCAACGTTAGTGGAAAATAAAATAGCCAATAATTTGATTACATCAAATATTTATAGAACGCAATTGATATAATTACCCTAATAATTTAAAGAGTACTACAAAATTACAGTTTTTGTATTAATTATAATAAGAGAAATCAGGTAAAAAATAGAATTACCACACTATTTTTGCTGTCTATTATATTTCCAGTTACACTGAAACCGTACCTGAATGACGCAGTATGTAACACTAATGACTTTTATTTTAATTACTCTCAAACGTGAGTACACTACACAGACGTGTGTATCAACTACACCTGGTGAGAATAGATGCATTAAAAATCATATCATTACTAATAAACCATTGATACTATCAGCTTATTTCTTAGTAGCGATAAGGAAGTAACCATCAAATATCTGGGCGAATAAATAAAACAAAAGAATGATTTACATGTCACTCTGTTAAGTGCGGTCGTTGTGATAACATTGACGAAAATGAGCGCTAATGTAGAATCAGGAGATAATGTGAGGGGGTCCTATAACTTAAGGATATTTGGGGTGTCCATGAACCTCCTGACTCACATCTTGATTGGGGCTGTTGTGGGCACATGTTTACACTTTTCCTTTTCTAACGGACTACCGCTTGGTGCTACTGCTCAGCACATCGTACTATGCGTTTTGGGAGTAAGTATCTAATGTAAATCAAACTTTTATGCCAATAAAACTTAGTAAAAAATAAAAATTGCAAACAAGTGCAGAATGTAACAGGGGCGTACACCAATGAACCTAGAGTCTTTAAGAATTACTCATTAATATTTCTTGCCTTGTTTACTTGAAATTTAAACTTTCTTTTTATGGTCAAACAATTGGAAAACGTAACCATTAGCAATATTTAAAAGTTTCCAATCACCTGAATGACTACGTGAAACAGACTTTGCCCTAATGCGGGTTCTACTAAAACTAGTACATTTAAATATATACTGCCGTTTATTTTTAATATTGTTTGTATTACAGTACCAGCTTCTCATGGCCCAAGCCATACTATCTCTATCACCAAACAATGCTTGGTCCGGGGTGCTGAATTTCAAAGACAAGCGACGTGCTCACACGGTAATGCAAGTAGTTGGATCCATTTTGGCCATCGTTGGAAGCATCATCAAAATGCTTGACAAGACAGTTCACTTCAATACTTTGCATGGACAATTTGGTGAGTAGTCATATATCTTTGATTTTTTTCTAATATGAAAAGATAACTGCTACGTGTATTTAAAATATTTTATAACATGAGTTTGTCGTAATTCGTTAAAACGGATAAGGAAAACTAAATTTTTACATTTAAAAATTTACAAACAACAAATAACATTTGGTTAAAAATATTATCTATATTAATTATCTAACGAAACAAATTGAGTTACAAAAACATTTAGAGTGTTAATCGCTATTTGATTGTCTCAACGATCGACCCAGTTTCGCGATGATTTTGACGGTACTGTTTTCTTACAGCTCTGGTAGCCATGGTGTTCACAACGGTCAGTCTTGTGAACGGACTGACTTCCCTCTACGCGTTTGAGTGGCGCGCGTTCTGCCCGGGTAACATCTCGAAGATCACCCACATTTGCTTTGGTATCGTCGCCTTTGCTGCAGCAAACATCAGTCTCTGTTATGGTATCGACAAAGCCTTCTTCAGAATGTGGACTGGCCAAGCGTTTGCCGACACGCTCATAGCATTCATAGCGTTTATAACAGCAGCTATAATAATTGTACCTGCGGTTAACTTCTTCAAGAAAACAACTCGCTTTATTAAGAAATGATTTGGTCTAGTGAGAGTACAGTGTGGAATCTCAAGGCCCTTACCTAAATAGTTGAATGAACAAAAACAATGTTAATAGTGTATTTAAAATGTCATAATTTATTTAATGCGATTGATTGATGTATTGGTGGTATTTCCGATGTGTGTTTTTATAAGAATAAACAGTAAGATTTTTACAGGAATCAAATATAAAATATTAAAATTGATTATATTTTTTAATTTTATGACCTTCTTCCCGCATTATACAAATCGAAGATAATCTTCATTGATTATCATAAAAATACGTTATTGGCATTAAAATTTTACTCGAATAGTCGATGATTCAAACAACATATTTTCATTTTTCAATAAAGATATGATGTCAGTCAAAACGGATTTCAATTTTATCAAACTTCATCAAAACGTTATTGATAAGATAGTATGATATTTGGATGTGACTGAAAAGCAATACAACTCAACAACTGTAAATTTTTAATGTATAAATGGTAATGGAACAATTATTGCTGAATAGTTGTATAAATTACTAATATATTCAATAGATAATTAGACTACTAAATAAATAAAGGACTCAAACACCAACTCAATAATATTAAGGTGTGACAACATGAGATAAAGCTAATCTTTTTGGGGAAATACAGATTTGACGATTGATTAGACGACTTCAAAATTATTTTACGTTCGCAGACAATAACATGTTTTATAATAATTTGTTTATAAGAAACATTTTTAGTCAAAATGGAACATTGAATATATGCGATCACGAAAGATATCTTAGTGTAGGTGCGCGTCTGCCTATCTTTATGGCATCAAAACATATAAAGGAAACTTGGTAAGAGTAATAGGCCCCGATACGCACGTTCTTGGAATTGAGTATTCTTACTGTTGCTAATGTTACAAATTTATGGCTTTCAAACTGATAAATGTTGCAAGAAAACTGACTTGCTTTCAGTTGTAGTTCGAGACTTAAATTCTTTCGATCGAGGTGATTTTATCGGAATGATAACGATTGCAAACGTTGAATTGCATAACGTTCAACTTTCGTCTTAATGAAATAATTTTCCATAATATAATTTTGATTTTTAGCCACGTTCCAATGTTGCACATAGTAACCGTTCCCTGGGGGATTCCGGCACAAATGTTTTTATAATATGATATTTGTATTTTATGCAAAACCAGGGTTTAATCTACCAGCATGCAAAAATGCAGCCGAATCCAATCAGTAAATTATGCGTGAAAGAGTCACGTCACATACATCGTAGGTGTAACATCCACGCATTATATATAGATTTCAAAGTCAAAGTCAAAGTCAAAAGTATCTTTATTCAATTAGGCTACATAAAGTAACACTTTGGAATCGTCATGGTATTACAAAACATTTACCACCGGTTCTGAAGGCAGTCTATGCTAGCGAAAGGCTTTCAAAGTAAAAGATTGAAATGAAAACAATATTGAAGCTTTTAACAGCGAGCTGACTATATAAGTGAAATATTCACACTATAATTTTGTTTCTAAGACTTATAGTTTTTTAATTATTAAGGTACGATGACATAGATCTTTATTACGGTCCACTTTTTAAACCTGCTACGTGTATGTTTCGGCGCGATTTTAAAGACGTTTCACGTCAAAAGAAGATAATAATATGATTTCTGTGGCATTCAGCTTTGATCATTTGGGATATAATCATACAAATAAATTGACTCCTTTCTGTCTATCATCATTACAGAGTATAAAGCGAATCGCTTTCGTTTATCTGTTTCTATGTATGCTTAAATTTTTGTACAATGCAACCGACTTTCATGTGTTTTTTTAATAGAAAGAGTATTTCCAGATGAAGGTTAAAATCGCTAATTCGTGATAAGATCGAAATCTACTTATGCAGATGTCTCTCATAGATAACCCGCGATTGATTATGTTAGATACACCTAGATTTCCAATTACAACACTAGAGCGCATAATGCGTCATTTTAACGTTGAATGTTTCAACTACAGCAACGCTTCGAAAGAATAACAAACTCAATAAGTACATCCAAACAATCATTCTAAAAAACTTTCACATTTATAATATTAGTAGGATAGGATAGTAGGATTATGATAGACGCAATGTTAATATATAATAGATATGTACCCATACAAATTAACCGAAAAAAGTGTTCCGCACAGCAGCGGCATCACACATACATACAAATCAAAACGATACAAGAGAGATAAATGATAAAACCAACGAGAAAAAAGAGATAGTCTTGTCAGTTGCGCGTAAATGTACCGGCAACCAATCACTTCAAGATAAGACGTACTAATTAGGATATTTTTGTCTTCAAAATTTATCTATAATATATCTTATAATCTATCTATTTAATAGAATATCATTGGATAGACGTTACCCGCTATACCTAAAGAAAATTTAATAATAAAAAAAAGCTACTCACGTGCAATATGTATGAATCTAACTGTATACACGATCACTATCGTAGTCGATATGCACAATAATATAAAATAAACAACAAACATAGCGCTCATTGTAACCGTCCAATGTCTTAAGTTGTATTGAATCGAAACCTCGCAAGAAAAATTGTTATCAAAGCGAAATAAATTTGATAATAGGATGTTTGCTACGTTTATATTGTCGTAATTCAATGTCCTTGGGTCGTTGTAATTGTGGTGAGTAAAAATTAGTCACGTAATAGGTAGATACGTAAGCTTTATTTAGTTGGCTTTTTGCGTTTCTTGAACTAAAGGACGATTATTAATTCCAGTCGGTAAACAGTCAAGTTCATCTGTCACTGATAAAAAATAAATAGATTTATTGTCCTAGTTTGTGAGATTGTACGTATGGATGTATTTTTGTTATTCTTTCATGCAAAAACGACTGGTCTGATTTAGTTTAAATTTGGTATGTAGATATGTGATACTATCCGGGGGTAGGTCTCTTTCGCAGGAGACCGACTGGGTGGGTACACAGTGCCAGACATTCTACCGCCTGAACAGTGGTGTGCAAATGTCACTATGCTCCGGTCTGAAGGGCACTGTAGCCAGCGTGATTTCTGGGCTAATGAGTCCTAACATCTTATGACTCAAAGTGGGGAGCGTCGATGTAGTGCACCCCTGCCCGGAGCAAAGTTCTGGGTAGCACTACATTGGTTATGGGCTGGCGTTTCACTTACCATCAGGAGAGCGTCCAGCTCGTCTCACCACTTCACAGAATAAAAAAAAGTAAAAAAATGTGATATCTTGGATTAACATAGGATACTTTATGTCCCGGTATTGACCCGGGAACGGTTACTACCCGGGTAAAACCGCGGGGCACGGCTAGTTATTTATAAAAAGGCAATTTGATATTGAATAAAAATTGTAATCTCAACTAACTTTTAATTATTGTAAGAACTCGATTCTACCACATTACTATTGAATTGGTACTAAACTCCTTTGACACAGGAAATGTAATTTTACAAACTGGAATGAAAAATATTACTTTTACTTTTTAGTACTATTTTGAGCCACAGTCAAATATTTTTGTAAATCATTTTATTTTTAAACTTCATTCAAGCGAATTCGATAAGTAATATCTACGGATTGAATTGTATATAATTTAAAATCATGAAATGCTTTGTAATGATTAAAATCCTTATTCGACCGTGTGTCGAAGTCAAAGGTAAGGTGAAGAAATAAATATAATTTTATTCGACTACTAATCCATACTAATATTGTAAATGCGAAAGTAACTCTGTCTGTCTGTCTGTCTTTGGTTTAGAGCCTGGGGAAGGACATAGGCTACTTTTTTTAAAATCAACCCCCAAAAGATTGCGCGAGGGGTTGAAACTTTTTATGATTTTACGCTTTCACGGCCAAACCGCTGAAACGATTGTAATGAAATTGGGTACACAGATGGTCTACAGCCTGAGATAAAACATACCTTTTAACTGGAAAAAAGGGTTATAATTTATATGAAAAACTTAGGTCAAACTTAGTATTGATATAAATAAACATCACTACATATAATAAATAAAATCCCTTCAAAATCATAAAGATGTCTTCATTATAAATCATTTATACTATCTCATACTAATAATGTATTGACATATAAAAGGACCGATAATCTTTAATCTTTTATAGTATCATATTAAAAACGTTATTGTTCTGACTGTAGACAACCTTGCGATTTCACCCGCGTAGTTTTAAATTCCTTAACAATACGGGGGTAAAAAGTATCCTATAAGGTAATCCGGGTTCTAAGGTACCTGCCCACCAAATTTCAACCAAATCCATTGCGTAGTTTTTGCGTAAAAGAGAAACAAACATACTCGTACATCGTCATACATTTATAGAATGAGTTATGACTAATATGATAACCTACAGACATTCTAAGTGCATAGATAATTCGGAGTTTATTTACACTACACAATACAAATTACATATAGATTGTAAACCGGCCAAAGACCTACATTGTTATGCAAATTATTGACAACATTTTTATCAATTTAAATCTATAAATACAGTAGCGGCAGCACACATACATACAAGTCAGAACGATAGAAAAGAGATAAATGGTAAACCAACAAGAAAAAAAGAGATAGTTTTGTCAGTTGCGCGTGAAAGCACCGGCAACCAATCACCTAAAGGTAAGACGTCTTAATTAGGATGCTTTTGCGTCTTCCAAATTTTGCGCTCGTAACATATCTATTTAATATAATATCATTGAGTATAGTACACTTATCGGATCTAAAGAAGGAAAAAAGAAATGTGGACAAAATTGAAACGCAATTTCAGTTGTTATGTATCTTCAGAATAACGTTATTTATGAAAATTAACTTAAAACGATTTCTAGAAATTTCTACGATTTTTTTTTGCATAACTGTCAACTAGTACAGACGTAGAGACAGGAAAAAAGAAATAATATATATTATCTACTTACATTTGTTTGTTGCTTTTATAACACTTCCATAGAAGACACAACAAAATGGCGACGCTTAGAGCAAATGGCACAACGACTATTTTAAATAAAACTTTTTTTACAGCATCACCATTATCCTGCATTTTAGAGAATTTTAAAGAAAGGGAACGAAATAGAATATTATTTTAATATAAATTATATCTTATTGATTTTAATAGGTATATTTTATGGCAAAATATATTTTGTTAGTTTGTAATTAACTAATGTCATATTTTTCTCATATGTCAAAATTTGCCGCGTTTTTTCTTTCTTTTTTATTCCTAATTTAGGAAGCGAAGGTCTCGAATACTCTAACCAATGACAACAAAGATATGTTTATCTAAAAACCATTATAATTTTATCATTATTTATCTAATGGGTTTCCGAGTTAGTTAAAACATTTGTTAAGGCACATACATAGTATAATTTGTATATTATAATGATGCAATAAATTGTAATTTTATCGAAATTAAAAAAAATATGTCACAGACTAAGTAGGAAAACTTTTTCTATCGTCTGGAATGTAAATTTGCCTTTAAAATCGGTGTTTGAAATTAATTCCTATTTAAAGAGCAGCTGTTAGTCAGATTATTGTTAGTTTTTTCGAAATATAAACCGATTACTTTTGTCTTTGGCTTTACCTTTGAATATGTGTCGCCATCATGAATTGGTAAGTATGAATATTATATATATCGGAGCAGATGGACGAAAAGAATAATCAAGATAGTGAAAACTATTGCAATGTTAATTAATTAGTCGAACCTCCTTGGTTTATTACAATGTTTAAATTCATACTTAAAAGAATTGTGTGGCAATATGTCAGTTGCTATAAAAAACGTCAGCATTGTGAAAATAATGATAATGGATAATTAGTAATCGCGCTGAATCTACGCCGTGAATATGTTACTCTGAAGTTTTACTTATTGAGAACCTAAGAAAGAGCCATCATGTAGCAAACAATCATTACCTCGGCATCTCTGCGACATATACATTTGTAATAAATAAAAAAATATATACGTTATGTT
>DWAJ01000111.1:0-50096 GCA_018238005.1 Eurema mandarina | reverse complement strand
GCTCAAACGCTCGCCTAAGACTTAATTTTTATTATTTTTAAAAGGGGTTGAATAAAGGATCAAGGGAAGTGAAAATGGACTTTGAGAAGTACCACTTACCGTAATTTCTCTCCGCAGTTAATTTATTGTTAAAAAAAACGACAGTCCATCAGCTGGCGAAAAATTTTTACATAAGTAATATTTTAGAACGATATATCATAACCTTTTGTTAATTGTTCTATATCATAGTAAATATATGATTTTATGTATTTTGAAAATAAAGACGTGGTTCATCACCACAAAATATAGTAACTGGTATGTATCAGAATTATTTTAGTGTTTATGTATACAATTTATTGAACTGTTATCTGATATAATTAAAAAAACTTAATCTGAAGATAGTTACGAAGAAGATATTGTAATTTTAACTTTAATATTTTGAATTATGACTCTGTATCGCATAACACTGTAGCTTAGGTTCTCATCAATTTACCTAAACACCTAAAACTTTGAAAAAATCACTTATGATATTGATAACTAAATTAAAGAAAATATATTACTAAAATCCCTTAATAATTAAATTATACAAAATATACATGGTGATAAAAATGAATATAGTTATTATTAAATACAAAAAGCCTTCAATTTATATAATCGCCCTAGCACCACTCACCATTAGTATTAAATATCCCCTATTGATTACATAATTATAATAATAATCAATGACGCTGCATAAAATATGGTGGAGTTGGCGAAACTCTATTACGATCTCATCTTACACGGCAGAAATCTCAAATAATGAGGCGAAGTGTTCTGAATCATAATGTCCAATCACGGGCGCGTGACGTGTGTTATTCCCATCACGAATAATGTGGCCACTCCTCAATAAAAGGCATTATTCAGTAGGCCTCTGGGATCTCATTCGAAAGCAAATTGATTCCGTACTCTCGCCCTGCAAACGGTACAGATCCAGCGATTGAAATTGAAGCATATCGAATCCATAAAAACAATTTTCTTTCTCGAATTGTTGATATAGGGGCGAGGGTATTCGGATATTTTTCGACACGATTTCGCTTGGAAATGTATGAAACTGGGACGTGACTGCGTATTGGATGAGATTAGACAAAGATGACTTTGTTAGTGCTGACGTCGATGGAATGAGTTGCAATCGCTCTTCGTTTGATGCAGCTTGATGCTTTGCAGCGTCCGGACATATCTTATACTACGTACTATGTTCTGCTACGTTATTTGGTATGAGGAATAATATTGGATACGTTATTTATGACTATTGGTTGCTTTGTTTGAGTATGCTTGCTTTGTTTCATTATCTTGCAGATATAAGGAGGAAGCATATACATAATAACTATTAGTGTTGACTATTTATACCTCTAAATTATTTGTCAGATAGTATGAATATAAATCGCTTACAAATTGTATATCAATATTTTGCATGTTGTAACAAAATTAAGAAAAAAGCGGGGCAAATATGTTTTGGTTTTTTATTGCGGATATTTAAATAATAGCTACTAATAGCTGTGCTATTTTAAAGTACACAAAACATTTTTTTACAATTTAATTTTTCTATACTTATGTTTTATTAATTGTGTTATATCATACATTATATATTATGAATTGTAAAATGTAACTACTAACAGAACTAATTACCATTTTGAATAGCTAAGAATAAAACTTAGCCACAGAAATCAAGCTATGTTTAAGCGCTTGAGAATTACATTTTTTTTAGTTATTAGGCAGATAAACGTCATCTAACCAAACTATTTCGATATTTAGATAGTACAAATACTCACAATTGGAGCTAAAATGAAACCGAATTACAATTCAATTAGTATCACTTACGGTTCATTAACAAGTCACGTGAAATTAATTCGGATGTTGGAGGACTGATTAAATACACGCTGCTGATATGCGGCAAACAAATATAAATAATACGTTGTTGAATAAATTATAAGTATTCGGGATAATTGGATTCTGTCCTGTTTGCGAGACTATACTCGAATCACTAGCTAGCTATTTATAGCGAGAAGGTTATAGTATAGGAATACTTTATTAATGTGTTATTTAAAGAGTTACGTATTGAAAAGTTAAGTTAATTTTGATTCTTATATCAATTAAAAAATATACAGTAGTATTATTAGAAGCTTCATATATTATACTTATTTTTCAAGCGTAGTAAAGTCATTTTTTTAATTGAGATGTTTTAGAATTGCGGTTAAGAGTTTATTTGATGTGATGATTTTGAACTTTACGTTAGTTTATAATTTAAGCTTAGAAACGCAATATTATTTTAAAATTATAGGTATGGGAATGTATTGTATTATTTTTTTTTATTAAAAATTTAGGTTATGTCCACTCCATTTGGGAACATTATAACTTGGTAGGATTATAATGGAATAAAACATTCCAGAAATTTCCTTAGCTAGACACAATATTATGCAATGTTAACAACAAATAATGCTTATTAGTATTAATTAATGTGTAACTCGATATGTGCACAAATAAGCGTACAACTGATTTCGGATTACGTTATGATTGGAGCGGGTCACTAATTATATTTCAGCTGATTGCTTGTTCGGTCATAGCTTCTACTAATCAGTTATCGCGCTAAGAATAACAGTACGTTGGTATGCAGATTTTAAATTTAGAATTTTAAAAGTGTTGCTATAAAAAAAATCAAAAAACAAAATTGCCAGTAAGAAATTATATGAACGCAGAAATAAAAATTAAAATAGTCTTCTAAAGTCCATGGAGTTTTCAGAACAAAGAAGAAGGAAAAGTTTTATTTAGATATTATATAGGCAACGTTAAGTTGTTTTATTTTTTTATAGGATTAAATACTTAATTCCAAATAAAGTTTTGACTAACCGCGTTGCACGGTTTTACCTGCGTAGTTTTCATTTCCGTGACAATACCGATATAAAAATCGAAATTTAAGTAGCCTTTATCCAGCAGTCTTATTTACCTGCAAGCCAAATATTAATCAAATCCATTAAGCGTAAAAGAGGAACCGAGGTCCACACATCTCAATATTAGTATGTGTTTATTATTTTATCCACACATGGTAACATTTTAAAAGGGATTTCTGGCGGAAAAAGCGAGTTTGCACATAAATTACCCACAGTAGTCGTCTCAAAAAGAACCCAATCTCCAGGGCGCAGTGTATCAATAAGCAAGTGCTCATACAAACTTCGGACCAACTTGCTGGCGACATGAAAAATGCATTCAGTTTCGCCCGGACCGTATGTACTAGTACTGTCTGACGGAATATACTTTGGGGTTCAAGTTTAAGTCGGTTTAAAGGATTATTTGACAAACTATACGTGTTAAAGGCATTTGTATCGTATGAAGTAACATATGTTTTTACTTATCTTCACTAATATTATAAAGGCGAAAGTTTGCCAGTGTGTATGCTTGATACATGTTCACGTCTTAATGGCTGGAGCGTATTTAATAAAATTTGGTATGGAGTTTGCTGACATCCTGGATTACTTTACATGACATACTGCGGAAAAATATACAATGTATTTTCCCTAATAAACCGCGGGTAACACAGTGGGGTACAGCTAGTATGTTCTAAATTAAATAAAAGTAGATAATCTTTCTATAGGTTGTTTGATAATCCTTTCTAATATTATAAATCTGAAATGCACGTCACGTAAGTATGTATGATGATGATAAAACACGATTCGTCTGAAATTCGGCACTTTAGTTGATTATAACTTGGATCACATGGATTTTTATCCCCGAATTGCTTTAGAAACAAAAACAGACGCTAGTATAAGGATAAAAATAGATTACGATTTTAGTCTTAATCGTTATAAACTTATTAATTACTCGGTGATTATTTTCAATTTATAAATAATGTTCATTTCTCACTAAGTGACAGAAAAGATACGGAATCATTTCTTCTAGTAAAAAGTTTTATCTCTTTTATTAAATACTTTGTACATTGAAGTTCAACAAAAGAACTCAATTACAAAGAATGACCGCAGTAATGGATTTTTCTAAAGCAACAATACAATAGCGTTAACTGAGGAGAAAAGTCCTCATTCTACTGGGCATTTTATCTTTTTCGACATCTTTGTTATACTCGCTGTATTTAAAGTTTGCCATTTTTGATGGGCGGATCATTATATATCTACGCGATAATATATCGCTTAAGGACCTCTAATCAAGTTAGATTTTAAAGAATTAACTTTTAATATCAACTAATAAACGATATAAGTACTAATTAAAGAATAACAGTTTTGCACTAAAAGGTAGTGTGATAATTGCTTCTTGCAATTTAACTTAATTATTTTTTGTCATCTATAAAACTTCGAAGGAACTTTTTTATTTTCTTTAATCTTTTACTAAGAAGAAAAAATAATTTCATCATCATAAGGAAAAGAATATTAAGTCAATTAGTTAAACTCAATAAGTGTTAAAAGGTTCTACAAAAAGTTCTTAGTAAGTTAGACTAACTCTTCGAGTAACGAACATTGTTCACGTATCGGTAGTGAAGAGAGATGATGCACATTGCCCGTTAAACGTTGCACTTTTAATTGAAGGTTAGCCGCAACACACGCGCGATCTCAAATTCGTGCCAACATCGCCTTGGCAGACCACTATCTTGAGCCTTATGAAATATTACAATTTATAGGAACCTGATATAAAAGACCTTATAACCAGAAATATTGAGAATGTTAAAAAAGGCAAAGCTTAAAATCAAATCCATATATCTAATATCTATTGCGTCACTTACGTTAGCAAAGGATTAGTAATTAACAATACGAGGAACACTAGTTTAATATTGGAGTATTTAATATGTATCGTAATATTCCATGTGTCAATATACTCTATTAGTCAATCGACCGTAAATTCTAAGAAGTGCGCCATCTAAGTTCGTATGTATCTGCTTTGTGAAGTCAGGATCCTTCCAACGTAATATCTTGAGAAGATATTAGCCTTACTATAATATGCGTAATTTCTCCTAATCTGAAAAAAATGTTAAATTACACGACTGCTTTGAAATGTTTCAAATACTCTTAAAGAATAAAGGCTCACGATTTCAAACACGATTGCAATGGACAAGCTTTTGTTTCACACTTCACAATGTTTGTATTGTCGATGTATTGATATGCGATGTATGGGGAATTTTATATTCTCTAGAGCTTAGTATTGCTTCCTGATCTAGGAAATACGTTCCATACCATTAAAATGATAACTAAAATGACTACTTATAATTTCATAATTAAATATGTTAATCCTTACCAGCATTGTACATGTATGGAACCTTAGATGTTTATGTTTCTTAAGTTTAATGTGTTCGTAGATAATTATATAAATAGAATACATTTTATTCAAGTATTACGTCGGGAACGGAAATCGCGCGGAAAAAACATATAAATATATTACTAAGTTCTATTTAGAAAATCGCTAAAATACATGGTTTTTAGATATTCTAAAGAACGTTTATACTTTATAGCTCCAGACAAACTTACGTTACAAGAATTATTTTTTATTTCAGACAGACTAAATGAGCTATACAGTTACAGGGTATAGATAAGTTTTCGTTGTTGGTATATTGCAACTAACCGACTCTCCCTAATTGAACAGCTGGTTATTAAACGACAGCGTGGAGTAGTGAACGTTGAATATATTTTTCAGTTATTGGAAAAATAAAGATAGAGACTAGAGAGTAATTTTTCAAGCTACGAAAAAAAAAAAACTCTTTGGGTCAATCGACTTTGATAGATAAGTCATACATTTATGTGTTCGTTCTCATATCAATACCTATACTAATATGTTAATCTGTGTATTACCTGTAGGTATACCAAATTTCAGCCGAATCCGTTTCATATTTTTTGCTTGCAAGTGCAACAAACAGACTTACCTAAAACCTCACAAACGTAATTATGTTTTCAAAAAATTTAGACATTTAGTTATCTTTGTTCTATACTACTAATTCATGAAGTAGTAAATATTGTATTATCGTTATAAAATACTAGATTTATAAACAATGAGATTATCTAAAAGATATGTTATACCCATACAAATCAACCGAAAAAAGTATTCCCCACAGCAGCACACATACATACAAGCCGAAACGACGAGATACAAATGATAAAACCGGCAAGAATAAGTTAGTTTTGTCAGTTGCATGTGAATGCACCGGCAACTAATCACCTAAAGGCAAGACATCCTAATGAGGATGTTATTGCGTCTCCAAAATTTTGCGTTTATAACACATCTGTTTAATATAATTTCAATGTTTAAAAATGTATAAAATGGATGAAAATGCGTGTCACAGCTAATATACACCTATCACTTTTCATATAAGATTCGTTTGTGTATATATCTACGTGGCAATGTACTTAAAGCTTATAGTCCCTGTTCAAAGCGCCATCCGCCTCAGGTATGTTTGTTGTAAATGGATCTATCTCGAGTGATTTGCATAGCCGGTTGAACGGTCTAGTGAGATCATAGGTACGTGTTTTTCAATTAGCTGGATTTCAGTGCAAGGAATTCACTTGAAGTACTGAAAAACAATAAATAACCATTTCTTTACCTAAATAAAAAAAAAGTGTAAGTAAGGAATACGCAGTTTTAACAGTTTTTTGAATACCTTTCAAAATATGCATTTTTGATAATCATTTATTTAGTTTTAAGAAAATTATTTAGACTAACTTATTAAATAATAATGACGTTTAAGTATAAACAATACTTTGACATTGAAATTAATAGTTAATTATAAGAATTTAATTACTATTTATTTTACTAATTGATTTTTTATAATGTTTAATTTTCGAACTAATTCCATATACGTGTATCGACTGTTTCGAATTTTTAGGGCACCTATAATTAAGTGGGCAATTGTTAAATTACTGGTGCGAAATTGTAAGAATCAATCATAAATTGTTGTCCTACTTGTTGGTGCTCATTATAAATATATAAATAAAATAAATAAATAAATAAATAAATAAATACCGCTGCATAACGCATGTAGCCAAATCATTTTGTTACACGTCTACGTAATATTTTATATATAGATTTTTTTATTTAAACATTAAATTATTCAAAACACAAAAGATTGAATGCTATATTTATAAAAAAATCAATGGCGTGAAAATTTTCATTAAAAATCGTTCAGGCATAGTGAATAAAAAAGAATGAATTTTCAATTATTTTCACAGAATTCGAACAACGGCTCAAATAATTAATATTTATGCCTAAATTTTATTCACTGATACAATTTCCGGGTCACTGTTTCAAAGCAAAACAAAACATTATTTAATTAAACGTAGGTGTAGCGCTTAGTAACAACATAAATGAGAAAGTATTGTTTCTATGTATTTGTTTTGGTGGCTCGTATTTTATTCAGAGGTGCCAGCGACATGGAAATACACCTCTGAGGGTTCCCTGTGATTTATATAGATGTATTAAGGAGTGCTTGTCACAATACCACCGTTTATTTATTGATTGAATGTTTTTTGTTCGGATACGATTACCTCTTTTGTTAGATATTCAGTATGTAGACATGAGCACATACATTAAAAGGGGTCTAACTAATAGTAAATAAGTACTGCTAAGGGCGTATGATTGATCATTTCTTTATAACAAACGGTATGCATTGCAATACCGTTTTGATCGCAAAGAAACCTAAATATCGTGAAAAATTGTGAACAATATTATCTAAATAAACACAAATTGAATTATACAATATCATTAAAAACAAATTGTCCTTAAGACTTTGTTATATATATAGAGACTTTGTTTCATGAACTAAATGAATTAGGAGATGACTTAATTATTTGGTAACAAAAGAGTGACTAAATGGACTTTCAAAATAACAGCCCACAATTTAACACTTTTAAACATTCCAAATATGTTATGAAGTAAAAAAAATAAAATGAAGTAAATATGTACGTAAACGAATATTGATAAACGTCTAAATAAAAATGTCACAGTAATTTAAAAACTATTACAGAGTTTAGTTTATAATAATTGTTATCTTGTAAAATGGTACACTTTATAAAGTTCTGTTTTTCCGTTAATACGATAACCGTTAATGGAATACTAAACAATTACCTTAGTGTGACTTCATCGGCTACTCCAGCCCACTGCTTGGGAAAGGAAATCAAGTCTGCCTATATTAAAATCAAAACCGTAGCAACAGCTCTTACACTACATTTTGAGATGAAGGAACAGAGAAAAGTTTGCTTCCCTGATAATTAGCACTTAAAGCTTTACAAAACTAATCTAAAATTGTAAAATATAACCAAGTGCTAATACGTTTAAAATATAATATATATTTTATTGTAAATGTTAACTGCAGGTAGCAGTACAGAATGTTCATAAAGCCATGTTTTAAAAGGTTCTCTCTTTTCTAAATGCTAGCAATATACATAACAGAAAAACACGCTGCTATAACTCAGAGCGTAATGGCTGTAAAATTAACATTTTAATATTATTTTTTGGTGAAATGAGTGTCGGGATTTGGGCGGAGAGCTGTCGGTTGTGTTTATGTACCGACGTATTCTGTACCATTAAATGTTTGTACAAAAATAATGTACTCGAGGGATTTCGCGCTTAAAGAGTAGTGTTAATCTCTACGAAAGTAGGGTTTGTGTCAGTAATTAAACATAAAAGTGTTCTTCACAGCTTTGGTTTAAGCACATTATTACATTAATTTCTTTTGACAGATGTATCTTTTCATACTTTTATATCAAATAAATTTGATCGTATGAAATTGTTCGCCACCCAAAAATACATTCCGAAATACGTGTTTAATTTATTTCGCTTCTTTTACCAAATATAATATTACCGGGCCGATTCATAAAATCGTGCAAATATTTTGAAATCAACGAACCTAAATTATATCAAAGAACTCTGATCGTTACGTTTTATAATTAAAACAAATTTGTATCTATTGAACCGTGAAACTCCGATTCCAATTCCAATCCAATAGACTTGTATTTGTTTTGAGTTCTTTTAATATAAGTACATCAATACATTAAGGTAAATTTAAACCTATACGTTGCGAAAAGATGTTTGCTCACTTGTATTATTATGTCAAAATACTTACCACTAAAAGTAGAAATTTAAAACAAAATGGTACAAATGGTAGTGAAAAAATAATTACTTTTAATTAAATCAATGTTTAATTCGGCTACAATCTTTAAAACTACAAAAAACTCAGTTAACGATTAATGAAAATCGTTTAAATTCTACCACTGAGGAAATCCTGGACGAATTAAACGTTAATCATTACATTTAAACATAAGTAGGTACTTATATGAATTCGCTTCATCTTGTCATACTCGGATCGTCAGAAACCTTCGGCTAATCAATTTATTTTCAGTGAAATGAAATATTAATTACTTGAATTAAGGGGTTAATTAGCGAGAAAATCAGATCCGTTTCAATGGTCTTAAAAGGCCAGGTTTTTCAATAATTTTATATCTGCAAATCTGCGAACATATTTCAAAGGGTAAACTTCGTTTTTGAATTTGTTGGTGAGTTAAAATGGTATTGCTGTAAACTGAAAATTTTGAAGTAATCTCATTAAGAATCTTATTCCGAATGAATTATGTAATTAGGTTATATTTTGTAATATGTATCTAATAAAGTCATTAAGTAAAGTTTAATGTTTTCTGGTAAGAAAAAAGAACGATTAATCTTAAGTCGATTCCAACACCTTTAAATTGCCGCAAGAAGTCGTCGGTGTAGGTAAGTAATGAATTGTCATTTGACCACTTTTTGCACAGATTAGTATTACTTTCGACAAGAATTATTTTTCAATTGCTTAATGTACTTCAATAACAACGCTCTTTAATACGTCTAGTATAAAACACATATCTGTCCATTTTGTTTAGTCTATGTTTAGGCAAGTGGCAGAGTCTAGTCTAGTCAGAATCAAGTGGCAAAGCGGAGCCCCCATTTGATCTAGTTAGTTAGAATACAGTGGGGCTTGATTTATATAGTCCCTTTTTAAGAGTGGGGAAATCCTCAGAAAATCCGTGGGAACCCTTGGGAAAAGGACCTCGGGTTTTATTGGACTTCTACCTCAACCATCCTTCAACCATCTTAACTGATTCTGTGAAGCGGTATTTTTCGTCAAACAAACATTTCGTTCTTACAATTTGCATCCTCTCGGGCACCATACGCAAAAGATTTGTATGGTGCCTGCGCGGTATCGTCCCCACGGAAACGATCAACGAAGCGGGTAGGAGGCACAGGTCCTGCCATAAAGTGCATAGAATTTAAGTAATCTATGAAAACTCACTTTTTACAGCTAAAGGTATATTATAAATAAAATCTTCTTTTAAAAGATTTAAACATCTTAACATAATATTAAAAGGCGCCTGATTAAATTTGATTATAATTAACTATTGTTGGCGCGAGTCCAGGCAAGGCAAATATACGATCTTTACGTTATTGGTTCAAAGCTTGCATAGTAAAATGAGGTTCATTTACGTTAGCGTTTTTTTAATAATGTCGAGTAAACTACCAGAATTTATTCCACCGATAGGTCATCGATCACCTCAATTCCTGGATTGGTAATTAATAGAATAAAATTGTATAAGAACGTAATTGAATGTTGGTTGGTTCGTGTATATTAAATTTCTTCGTTATATAAGACTAGCTAGCCTTTACGCTTGCATAATACATATAAAGTATAAACTCTCTCTTCAAAAAAAAACAGCGTCAAAATCCGTTGCGTAGGTAGTTTCAATAACAATATAGAAACAGACGCGAAAAGCAACTTTGTTTAATAAGGAATATGTATTGAAATAGATTAAGTACCTTTTTGCATCAAAGGTCACATAAACAAATTCTCAGAATCATTTTAAAATATTTCAAACTTGAGTTTATTTACTTATTAAGATAATAAAAGAGAAATTAAAGTAATGCTCTAAAAGTGTATTATATCTGTTTATCGGTAGTGTAACACATTAAAGCTTGGAACCCGCATGCGTAAATTTTTAAACGTCCGAAATAAATGAATTAATGAAACTTGATTTAAATCCATATAAAATACGTTCTCGTTTAAATGCAAATACAAAAAGGAGGTAAGGTAATTTTACTCATACGGGCTCATTCGTTATTACCAATAATATACATTTTTAATTAAAAGGCTTAAAGGTAATGCAACTGGCATTACTACGTGGTCTTCGCGGCTTCACTCGAGTCTTATATGAAAATTATTTCTTCTATTTAGGACGGGAATATCGCCAAGTTAAGTTTGTATTTGCTTTAACATAAAGTCTCATTTTAAAATGCACTGACATACAAACTTTCAACCAAGATAAACACCTTTTTGGAAATAAAACGTAGGCGGTAAGTTTTTAAGTGCTAGATTTTCTTTTAAATTTATTATAAGCGTAATAACATAACAGACAGACATTTTGAATTACTGTACCGATTTATCGAACAGAGGTCCGAAATTTGTTAAAGTGCGGTTAAACCACACCGCGTTTAACCCATTAACTATGAATGATCTTTTAAATTAATCACATTATCGTTTGAGGCCGTATAAATATTCAATACCACCGAATATGATTTAATTTTACGTAACCGCTCCAAGAGGTATTAAGAAGTAAATATATTTTATTAAGTATTAGTTCAGTAGATTATATAATCCAGCTTAGGGCACTAGTATCTAAAATTGTAATTAAAATAATGGAATCTTTCAGAAATGCTGTTAATATTTATATTAGACGAACATTCTCTTCGTCTTCATCAATGTGAAACCAGTTTTTATATCTCTTACATTTTAATGTAAGAGATATAAAAACTGGTTATATTTAAGCTTTTAATTTACTATTACGAAATTTTCTAATGGTGATCATATAATGATTACACGGGTTCAAAAGATCTTAAAATAAAAAAAAAACCTCTAAAGCCTTTGTGTGTATAAATATAGATAAACTTGCTTATCGTAAAGAAACTCTTAAGAATTTTAAAAATATCAACACTGTTCAGCCAGTTATTCTTTCATAACTCATCAAAAACGCTTCAAGAGTAAGATCGCTGACTGTACAAACCAAACCGCCATTTTAATATTAATCGAGTTATAGATCAAGTAAATACGATTATGCAGTAATAGGGATTTCCTTTGCATTTCTCGAGCTAATAAGCAATCTATGCCCGGCCTGTGTGTTCCCGCAATTAGGAAACTTAGGGATTCATGAAATATTTGGCGTCTTAATCAGCTCCTAATGAGCTTGAACAAGATTGCATTAATTACGAAGTTTGTTGTGGTACAGATTTTTCTATAGTTGTCACAATATTCGGTCAAATTTGTCTCTGAAGTAAAATTGTACAACATTTTATTTATTTATTTTATTTATATTTCGCAATGTACATTGTACACAGTTACAGTTACATAGTTCCTTATAACTTTATACATTACCCTGTGCGGCAAATTACTTAAAACTAAATATTTAACTTGTGTTTTAAGGAGTTTTGAAGACTGATAGTCGCAATGCTGATTAAAAATCTCAGGTTTCCCACATGAAATCCACAAAATAGTCTGGAACATACTTTGAATTTTTAAATTTATCAAACCTTTACTTTTGAAGCGTTTACGAAACTACGTAACAGCAGACGTATGAAGGAGCTCTTTAAACAGCACATCGATTTGTTTTTGATACAAGAAACAGACTATTAGCACTAGTAACGACTGGAACTCAAAAGATCTGGTTACTAATGAGCTTACCGTGTTCGGCAAGCACATATCTCACGCTTACTGTGCAACTAAAACACTACAAATCGGCAACCTTGTTGGGTGTTTGCTTTAGCCCGTTTCTCTTACTGCCTAGAACTTGTACTAAGTGCTCCTATGCTGCTTGTAGTTGGAACTTGTGAATAGTGTTTATTTGGATGCAATTCGTATAAATGAACAGGTTTGTGGTTATATAATAAATACTTAGTTAGAATAAAATATGGAGTAGGATTTTATAATAGAACTACACATTAAAATATACCCAGTGGGCATGTCATGTGGCCATCCAAAAGAATCTTATTGAGTTGACTATAAAAATACATAAGGTATACGACATTTTAAACGTCAAAGAAACGGTAACTTTATATTACTTTAAAGAAAAACAAAATGGCCTTCAATCAATTCATAAATGCACGATTAAGTCGTTATTATTGTTAATAAAACGGCTTAATTGATTGTTTGATAAATGAAGTTGTGAAATTAAAAACTTTTCCATCGCGATAATAAATTTTAAATCAAGGAAACAACTTGGGCGAAACTTGTATAACTGAATTGAGAGGGGGAAGCTCGTACACAAACCTATTGATTGTTCAAATAATTACATTTGTTTTTAACTTTTATATAATATGTCGAAGCGTCAGAAATAATTGTGATTTTATTATAACGTATTAGCTGGAAACGTCAAGCGGTTAGCTTGAGTGAGGTCACCCCGGTGTCGGCATGACGTTTGACAGCTGACAGATGTGAAGGAACGGCTGTCAGTTGAGTGAGGCGTCACTGTTAGCGAAGCGCGGGCGCCGACGGGTCGGGTGGATGAACTCGCTGCGTTACCAACTAAATCGTGATTTATCGTGTTGATCCTAAATTATTTTCTTACTGTTATAATAATATAATATTGGAAATACATTGTTAAAGTGTACAACTACGCTTTGATTTTGATAATCGCCATGCCTGATATAACGAGTTAACGCCCGGCCGCCCCGACCCATTTCGTCATATAAATAATTTTGTTTACTATAATATATGTGCAGCAGTTTATTTCTTAAGACTTCAAACTAGAATTTCAACTCCTTCAAGATATATGTATCCCTTTCCGATCTAATTTGTACCGAATTTCATTTACATCGATCCCGTGAACCGACAGATAGATACACAGAGCAAAGATTTCGTGTACAAACATACAACATCGTGTAAACATACCCATATATATAAGGTACATGAGTACAGCAAGTAAATAGATATTTTTGTTTTTATTATTTATCGTCATTTCATAATTATTAGATGCTTTAATATTCAATAAATACAAAATACAAGCGAAGTCATTAAAAAGCCAATTAATAATATTATAGTTAATTGAGTAAAAGGAGTAACAGGAAAAACTATAATTACCTACTAATTATCTTAATACTAAAAGATTGTATACAGTGTGTTACAAAACATGTGTCCGAACCTGAAGGGTATGTTAATAATTTTACTTATCATCTTTAATTTTGATTGGAAAAGTTTATAAGGTTTTGAAAAAATATTTCAAAACGATAACAAAATATACCTACTACCGCTATATGATAAGAGGATCGGACACTTGTTTTGTACTTGCACACTGTATATGTCAAGAGGACAATGTGGTATTATTTATTTATGTCGAGTGACACGTGTAAGTTGAGCTTATTATTCTAGGTAGTATAAGTTGATATAAGTAAAAGCTAAGAGACATTTAATAAATAAAATAACGTCTGGCGCGAGTCAAAAGATTTTATCTCAACATAAGCAATATATAATATGAAATCTGTATTTTATCTATAAACAAGAGGCTAGAATTTAATATTAGAACGATAATAACGAAACCCAAACAAAAAACACGATCAAGGCATACATCTCAAGGGTCTTTATTTTACGAGGCCGTATTCAAAGTAAACTGTTTATTACGGTAGCCAGGCTATCGTCTATTACTAAGAATAACTTAGTTATATCGTATTAGGCACATGGGCTGAGACGAACGAGCTTACTCGTATATTTTTTCTAGTTAGTACCACTCGTTTGCGTAAAATATTAATAAAGTATATTTTGTTGGAAAGCTTGCAAAAATGCACGTCATTTACGATCAAATATTCATAGACAAGCTGTAAAAAGGGGAGAGATATCGATTACCGAGTTAGAAATTTAGTTTATTGAATGTAGTTAGTCTGTTTGTCTTATCTCACGTAAAATAAAGGAACATGTTAAAAAATTTACAGCTATAAAGGCTTATTTTATTTTATTTATAGACACATCAAATTTAAGCTCGCCTGAAGTCTTGTAATTTTTACAGATTTGTATTGCGATATGCGAACTATGAAATCGGACCGGTTTGATTTGTACTTAAATTTGAACAGCGTTTTAGTATTCCAGCATTGGTAGCGTAGTAACATGGTGTAACCGAAGAGTTTTAGTGGGATTTAATCCGACATCTATTGCGTCCTGATGACTGCAAGTATGCGTGAACATTTATTTACTTAAAATACGTAAAACCTTACCCTGTATCTTTTCTTTTTTAATTTTATATTAAAATTAACTTGTATCTTATATTCTAGTTATTGTTTATGTAACATTAATTTATAAAGGTTAGTTTATCCTTTTGTTATATTTTTCATTTAATAAGAAACATCACATGCTAGTGATGAAGGATCCATTTAATATGTCTGTACTATAAAAGGCTATATGTAAGAGCTAGCGCGCACCAGTCAATCACCAGTGCGCGCTTGCTCTAATATTTTAATGAAATGTACCAAATAAATTAATTCAAGTTATTTAGTTTCATTGTAATTCATATAAACTTTTTAAGTCATATTTTGAAGGTTACCTAATAGTTATATTTTATCAAAGTTGGGATGTAGCACGTCAACTTTCAATAGGTTCTGTCTGGATCCCTTATAAGGCCTTTTGTTAGGCTGGAGAAGGGCTGTTCACGAAAATGTTTGGAGCAGGCAAATTTTCAATTATAGCAGACGACTAGGTCGGTTTTATTAGCATAAGCTTCGTAGAGGCTTTCTCGGCGATCATAAAATACAGTCTATTGAGTTGATTTTATGTGCGCTCGCTCAAATAGCGAAGCCTTTTCAATTAGCCGCTTATTCAATGGCTTGGAAAATATATGTGTTAACAAAGCTATATTGGATGTGTTATTATTACTTTTTCATACGATATTAAAAACATGGTCTTTAAATTCACAGTTCATATCACGACTTCGTCCGTGAAATATGTGTTTGTATAAATGGTTTGTTGCGTCATAATTGCCGTAATATGTTTTAATAAAAATATGTTAGATCTATGGGAAAATTGGGTCGTACAAAAACAATATTGTTATTTCGATATAAAAACATGTATGGAATTTTCGCTGCCGCAATTTGCAATCCGTCGATATACTTGGTGTGCGCCTGAAGTGTTTGCAGCACTGAATTCAGCTTATATTGCATTGGCGACATAGGACCCACTTCCGTTCCATTTTCACGATTTTTAGCCAAACTACGAACGACATTGCCAAGCCAATATTCAATAGGTCGAAAATTTGGCTAGTCAAAGCTTTTTACGGAATTCTAGGACTTTCAAATTGCACGAAATACGAATTGACGGCAAACATCACTTGTAATTTGAGACAATGACTGAGTACGCGACTCGGAACATGGCCGGTTTGCACCCTTAGGTAAACTAAATTAAAGCTATCTGTATTTAACGTACGTACAAAATATCAGATATCGTTCTTACTAATTAAGCTTACTAACTCTAATTTTATAAGCTTTACCATTTAATTTATCTAATATAAATAAACACGAACTAATCGTTAAAAATGTTATAGTTATATAAAACAGGCGTTAAATCTACTGAATGTAAATTAAAAAAACACACATTCATTTAAAAATTGGTAGGGCATGTATAAGGTATTTAAGCTATCTGTTTCGGATACCGGTATGGAGAGATTTTTCTTATACTAGCTAATATTTATATAGTAGATATTATTATTTGTTTCTATACTTTCATAAAAAATATGATGGATATTTCGTGCTAACTCACTTTTAACTCGATAACGTGTAAATAAATCCATTTTGATGATTTTTGCTCCATTACATTAGTCTTTTGAAAAACACAGTAACGGTTAAGATTTTGAGAAACGGGATAATGTGTAGCTAGTGTGTAGTTCGAATAATCATCATTTTATGAAACACTAATTTTTGAATCTAAGACTTAACCAAGTAAAAATTATCGAAACACCTTTTATAAGTTTTCATATATTGTTCGTACAATGTATTCCAACTATTCTATTTTAGCTTTTGCAATACAACAGAACCGACATTCACTATTTGCTTGTGACACATGATTGGCTTTTCAATAACGGAAACATTTATACACGAATATCTCAATGGATGCATATTACGTTGCCTGCAGATTGATATTAATTTTAACAATGCTATGTTGCCGTACTGATGCTGTAATTATAATCTTAATTATTAATAACAGGTAGATAAATTATTAATTCATTATTATATATTATGGTAAAATTTTCTAAATTGTAGCCTCGTTGGACAATAATATTTGTAATAAAACTTTGGGTAACTTGAAATCTATTATCAGCACAGCATTAAGTGACTACATTAGGGCATCTTATATTTAATATCTAGTCTAAGAGTTGAAGCAATTATCTTGACAATTTATTATATCTATATCACAATATAAACCGTGATTATGGTCATAAAACCATCTTAGTTTCTTACACTGTCTTCTGTGGGTTTTGACATCGTAATAAATATTAGATTAACTATAGTTAATAGTCTGGAATTATCACAAATAATGTGGCTTCCAATTTATTTATAAAATATTTTAAACTCCATTATTCCTCCAGAGATTATACTCGACAGCCTTACACACTTATTCTTTTTTTAATAGTACAAGAAGTACCGTATGTACCTATAAGTTTTTATATAAGTACATATAGGTAACATTTTCTGGCTGTTATATACAATCTAAGAAAAACAGGATACGTTTTAGGAAATTCAAGTTATTGATCAAAGCTAAGTCAAATTTAAAATGCCGTTTGAAATCTTCCTTAAACGTAATTCCTTGCCTTTCAGCGTAATATAATTCTACTCAGAGATGGGATATTACATTAGCTTTCGAGTTTATATTATCTAGAACTGTGCTCTTTTGATATAAATAGCGTCTGTTTCCTTCATTTTTGAACTGAACCTTGAATCTGTTATTTTGAGGAATAAATGTAAATTAAAAGCTAGGCTAACTGTGTAAAATGACAACGACATCGATTATTTCAGTATTAATTCTGGAACAACTGATATAAGTGTCTATTACAGCTATAGGTTGTGCTCCTCGACGTAGTTTTTAGACATAAGAATTAATTTTAGGTGCCCTTGATCACTACTGGTTAAAAAAAGATGGAACAAATAGTTTGAGAATAGGAGTTTTGGTCGGCAGTGGTCTTACATACTGTCGAAAACTCCTACCATGAAAATGGCTATTTTATATATTTTCTTTATTTATTATTTTTACATTTTATACTATTAAATGTAGGGGTAAGGAACCTTTTAAAAACTTATCTATCCTGGTTTATAAATAACTAGCTACTCCTCGCGAGTATGTAATGATAATAACATATGCTAAAATTACTCAACAAAACAATTTTATCAACACACTCAATAGTATCGATAGCGTTATCACATATATGTTTCGGATTCCAACAACATCCGGGCTGTCCGCAAAGCTTCAATACAAACTGTTGCAACGGGACGCATGTAGCATTTACTTTAGATAAACTTAAGTTGCCCAAGTCAGATCTGCGCCATGCATGGCAATGAAGTACACAATATTGCAGATGGATTTTATGTAGGAGATGGTATGGGTTATGGATTTAGTATGGGTTATACAAGATTAAAGTACCAGCAGCACCTTCGTAAGTAATCGATATTGTATTATAGATTAATAGCAAACACATTTTTTGAAAGATTTTCATTTCTACTTACACAAATCTCACCGTTAAATACGTTCGCATGTTTAGTAAACCCATTTGCGATGTCGTACATTGAATTCATTACCATTGGTCTCAAATAAAAATACCTACGTATTTTAAAAGGGTCTTCTAAATGTGTGTACATTTTAAAGGCTTTTAATCGGTTGTGTAGTATTAACTTTTTAAGCATACAAAGGGACAGATGGAAGAAAGCGACTGTTTTATATGCTATAATATATGGACACACACGTAATGGAAACCATGCGAGTAACATGAAACGTGGCTAGTGTATTATTTATTTGTTATACAAAATATAACAAAAATGTAAATTCTCAATTAACGCAATTTCACCAAAACTTTTTCGCTGAACATCGCTGTCTGTTAACTGACAGATTTAATTCGAATTTTATTTAGAATGTTACTTTAATCAAATTTATTTGATCGAAGTGAGATATGAAAATGGATTTCACAAAAGTTTTTCGCGATTCGCCTGACAGGCGATGGGCGTACAAACCCATTAAATTCCTTCGTGGTTCTGAAGAATGAAACGATAAATAATTCATCATTCCTTCTTTACTTAGCCTGAGAAGTAAAGCACTGAGATTTACTAGAAGCTAATATAATTGATATACATAAATATTATTTATATATCAACGATGAATTTTCTTTTTCTAAAAGAAGCTGATATCTTTTCCAGACTAGTCTGAAACGCCGTAGAACATTCAACTGCAAAAGGTTAACACATTAATATTTTAGATCATTTTAATACGTAATTATTATTTTGTGGTGTATGATGCGAGTTCAAGAATAAATAATAAAATAAATATTTTCAGGACATAATATATACGCAGCGCCATCTAGTTTCAAGCTAAGCAGAAGCTTGTGTTATGGCAACTAGATAACATAGCAACACCCAGACCCCAGAAAAATACTAATGTAAATTACAAATATATTTTTCCGGTGTGGGAATCGAACCCACGACCCTGCGCTCAGAAAGCAGTTGTGTTACCACTGCGCCTAGCGGTCGTCAGAAATAAAAGATATTACTTCTGGGCTACTATTTATTCACGGGCACAATGTATGCCAGCCACACCGAGGCTGGCTGCAGTTAACATTGCACACTTAAACACTACCTTATAACTAACCAGTATACAAAAGTGCTGACCATGCCATTACAATTATATTCGCTGAATTGATATTCCTGTAAATTATAAATGACATTTTGTCCTCTATTCAGAACACTTATTTATGGAAATCCCTCATTTTAACCTTTTAACCTTTTTAATGCGCCGTCCGTTTTTCTAGATGTATAAGACAAATTATTGTAATCTTTCTATTGATGTGCCTCTTTAACAATATTACAAATGCATCAAACTCTTTCCCAGACCTGTAGTTCCTTTGACATACAATTCAAGTTACTGGTTATAATATAATTTTGTCCCATGTATATGTTCAGTCATTATGACGTCACGTTATTGTTTCAGCGTGACTAGTGAAATAAGCATCGCTTGGTCTCATCAAGCTACGAAACTTATCAAGGAATGATTTGGATTATATTTTCGTACATATTTCTTGTTTAGTGCAAATAATAATAAAAGTAAGCTTCTTAGATAACTGAAATTATAATATTAATACAAATAATATTGAATTATGACAAGTATATTTATTTTTAAAACCAAATTCAACAAAGGTGATACGTACCTACACATTTTTAAACGGGTAAAAACGCTCTAAACAACTTACTTATAGAATAATATAAATGGCAACTCGACCATTATAATAAAAGATTCAGCGGTATGGATGTTATCCAGTATTCTCTTACATTGTGTGGATAGGCTTTCATAACTCCGAAGGCCTGCTGATTTAAATCAACAACCTCATTGTAATGCAAATACGCTGCCAGAAATAGGCTCTATACTCGCTGATCAGATGGCTTCCTTACTAAAACTAAATAGACCATATTTCACATCGTTGGGTCTTCCGTGGATGCGACATAAAATACAGCCGAGGTAATCCTATCCATTTGTGATTTATATCTTCGAAGGGTCACTGTAGAAAATTTCATAAGCGATATATCATTCGTAATATTTGCATTATTGAGACTATCGTATTTATCCTATGCGAAATACAGCTATAGAATATAAACGCACACAGACTATTTCTACAGAACATTATTTAAAAGGGCTTGAAGTAAGAAAGTCTATAGGGAAATCTATTTCTCTAGGAAGTCTAAGGGAATAAAAGTAGCCATGGCGGGAATCCAAAAAGTCTTTTGGTGAACAGACAACAAAATGCCTAAACAATTTTTTTTCGCCTGACTGAGATTTTTCGTAAAGGTAGGCTACAAATTGAAACATTTCGTAGTTAGGTAATAATTTTAAAAGGCCGGCAATAGACTCTAGACAATGTGATTACTCATGGGCGCCGCTGATCACATATCTTGTGATGAAAGGGAATTGAAATCGGCGTGATATTAAGAGAAATCAGGCACCACTCTATTATCGTATTAAATAGGTATATAATATATATTAATGGCTATTAAAAACCTGTCTAGCTTTTTGCAATCGATCTCCTATGCCCCCGTTGACTGATTAGTCTACGGTATTAACGTAAAATATGCCGAAGTTTTTATGTAACGAGCCTTAATTTTTCAGTCAGACTTGCAGACAAACACAACGCCTACTCACATAACCAATATATTATTTTAAATAAGTTATATTATAACTAAAAGAAAATTTGTGAGTTTGTTAAAGTGTCAGGAATCTGCGGATTAACTCAAGAAATAAAAACAAACTTTTTCTGAAAGATAACCGCAATCTTCATATATATGTACCATAGGTTATACATTATCATGAAAAAAGGAGATCGGGTAAACCACAAGGAAAATCTAGAAATTGTTAAAGATGATTTAGCCTTTAAATAACAGTATGTCTTAATTATTATTACAAAACGGAAAGCATTCAATTAACAAATCCCGCTTTTCATTTGATCTGTTCCGATATTAAATTAGCTTGTTCGAATATTAAGTTTTCTTTGCTTTATATCAAAACAATTTACTTTATTTACGGGGAGAAACAATGAATTAGAATAGGTATTTGACGTCGTAATTAACGGCGAGTACCCTCGCTTTTGCTTTTCATTTTGAAGATTGATGCTAGTGAAGAAATTAAAGCTTATTATCAGAGATCTCACATTTCACTGAGACTGTGCTGTAGAAAAAATTTGTATGCCTCATTTTGAGAAATGATAATAATAATAATAATATTGAACCGAATAAGAAAATACACCAATAGAAAGGTAAATTATTCTTGATTGCGTAGAAGAACATTTTAAAGCTAATGATTAATATATATCGGAGCAGATGGACAAAAAGAATAATCAAGATAGTGAAAACTATTACAATGTTAGTTAATTAGTCGAACCTCCTTGGTTTATTACAATGTTTAAATGCATTTGTCAGTTGCTATAAAAAGAGACAGCATTAATAAAAATATTAGATAATCTATAGTTGAACAGATTATACGCCGTTATTATGATACTCTGAAGTTTTACTTATTAAGAACCTAAGAAAGAGCCATCATGAAGCAAACAATCACTACCTCGGCAACACTACAACTACTACGACGTCACTCTCTGCGACATATATAATATCTATAAAAGTTACAGTATATAATATTTATTTACATAAAAAGCTTTTAAAAAAATATTCCAACAAGCAAACCTTAGTACTAGTACTTAGCAGTAACAACCTATAGTATATTATAAATCTATACATGAATCTACTGTAAATAATCCTCGGAATAAATCATATAGCGCTATAAGCACTTCACATTCTCCATACAGCCTAAAAGGCAATGAATTCTTTCGTACATTACATACTCGTCGTATTATCGCAAAATATATCTCGCGACCGTAAATATTTTTATGCCTACAATCCGGAACCGTTTAGTATAGGAAGTTTCAACATAATATATTACAATATTTCAAGCAAAGTGCCACTCTCTTTACGTAAGCCCCTAAAAGTTGTTTTTTCAACTTTTGATTGCTTTCTTTACTTAGTTTGTTTACTTTTAGCTTTAAATAGAATTTTGTAACTTTTTTCGTTTATGGCCAGTGTAAACAGATTTTCGAAGGCATTTTCGCCTTTTATTTTTAATTTGTCTTTTTTAATAGTTTCGTTGTAATTTAAGTTCTTTTGTTTGCAAGTAAAACTCGTTTTTGGATTGGTGTTAACGTAACAATATAACATAATTAAGTTTTCTATATATAGCAAAATTAAAAAAAAAATGGAAAGTATCATTTTTATTTCTAAAGCCTATTTAAATTCACAGATAAAATAATAACACTAAAGAGTTATTATTAGGTACTGAATTTGTGTACGGTCCTAGGATCTGTTCTATTCAACTTGTTAAGTTTAATTTGTCTTTTAATAACAAAATTAGTTACCATTACACGCCTCAAAATATCAGCGAGATTATTGTACCTCCCCTATGCAAGTTCGTTAAATAATTCTGAGCTAACGACGCGTGCATCTCAAATCGTCAGCCACCTCAGGGCACTAGGAACAAGCTGCTAAAATGCAAGATTCAATTTCCCCTAATAGCTAATTTATTTCCCCTTCGCTTCGAACGTCATAAGCTTATGAGAAAATTCTTTATTAACATATTTTTCAGATACGACATTCAATATTTATTGTATAAATATATGGAATGCGTTGTTGACTCTTCATTACAATCTTTATGATTCTTGATATTCTTTTTCAAAACACATTATACAAGTATATTACTTTTATTCAATATCATCATCAACTTTTGTAGTTAACTGTTTAAACGTTCCATTTAGCGCTTACGAAAATAGAATGATTAAAAATGAATTCCATAAATCGTCGGATAAAATTAGAACACAATTTCCATATTTAAACATAAATGTTGCGAATAATTCTTAAAAAATACTTTTTGTGAACATCTTCTAACTGAGACGAGGGAATAATTTATGGTTTGCGTAATAAAGCACTCTTATCTTCGAGGCGAAAATCTTAGAATGAGACCTGAGCGATAAATAAAAGTAAGAAAAATTAAAAGTGGCCGGAAAAGTGAGGGCGGGAGGCTGTATGACAAATGTTCGCTCTGGCTTGCTACAGTCCACTCAAATAAGAATTTAACAAATCTATGAAATTTTTCTTCCTTTTCATTTCAACAACAAATTATCATATTGTTTTTTATTCTATTATTGTAATTAGCTAAACAATCCTTCATCACTATTCTTTATTATTTACGTAATCCTTTAATAATTTCATACGATAGAACACCATTGAAGTACGAAAGCATTTTTATTTTATAAATGTTACCTGTTTTTGAAATGGAATATTGTTTGTGGTCACTCATTGTGTTTACTTCTTGGAATTCAATCTGTATTAGAAAATTCAATTCACTCCGCTTAACGCGTATTTTTAGCGATTTAAGCGCGTTGAGAGTTATTTATATGTCTATTTTTGTGCTTCTTTTATTTTTAAAATACAGGGATAAAAGACAGAGAAATTTGGATGATAAAGTTGGGGATTTTAAGCAAATCTGTGGGATGAACGTAAAGAAATTTATTAATCTATTAATAAATTTATATCAAAGCGCTCAAGTTCTTTCGTTTAGTTTTGTCGCAAATAGCGGGGAATAGTACAGCGTCTGCGGCGATAGTTGAAAATCGTTCTTGTTTTGGGTGACTTAGTCCCATCGCGTGCAGTGTAGTGTGGGCCACTTCAGCCGGTAGCGTACAGATCGGTGTTATCAGAACTTGCTGGAAAAAAATAGCTAATAGTTAAGTAAGCTATATATGCAGGATCATTATGTGCTCTCGTGGAAAACTCCGCAAGGTATTTTGGTCGGTAGAACGAGAACTAGAAGTTAACGGATGATAATGATAACCACCATATCTCGGGTAATTTTCATTTTAGCCAAATAATGATGTACATAAATTTGATTTAAAATGTTATGTTCTACAACTTTCATATAAAGTATTTTTTTCTAGTACTTACTGTTTCTCTAAAATTAAAAAAAGTTTTGCTTTTTTATGAAATATTTAAAAAAGGCTTTCACTAGTAGATTACGGATCTTTCAATGTACATTATATAACAAATTCAAGCTTTTATTTGTACCTAATTTGCATTTAAAGCTCTATTTTCTTGGACTGATAGCTGATGTTGGTTCATAAATGTTGCTGGATGTAAAAACCTATTATATATTATATTAGACGGAATATTGTTCTTAATTAATAAACAATCTTACCCGTCTCCCGTGTGGGTTTGTAAAGAATTGTAAGCAGCAAATTTCCAGAACATCCGAGTAGCTGTAAAACAGATAAGTGAAGTTTGTCTGTCTGGATAACTCGATTGGGTCACGTTCTATGAATTTGAGACACGACCGTTCTTCAAGGAAATCTAGACCCTTTTTAACGATACTTATTAGACGTCGTGGACCTACAAATAAATAGGATTATTTTACTATTAGTTATGCTTTATGAAGATGAACACATGTTTTATTTATAACAATATGTTAATAGCTCGGAGACCGAATTGTAGTGTAATGTTTTCATTTGACATTAATTCAATTTTGCTCTTACAATATAAACTTTTAACCCCTATTTAAAATATTTTTTATAAAAAAATTTATTGCACACATACACTGAATTTATTGCTCCTATTACTTTAATTTTATTAAAACAATTTTTTACTTAGAACACTCATAATAGCACATTTAAGGCGCACATACAGCCTGAAGCTACGGAGAAAATAAAAGGCAAGTATTACAATGTACTCACTTAATGAATAGTAATTAAATGTGTACGCTATTATGCCGTCATTCCACTCGCACGGCCAATTTGCAGGCAGGTTCACATTCGTTCCTTAAATTAAATATATAATTTGTATAATGGAAACGCTTAACGTACGGGATCCAATCGTTATAATGTTCAACGTAAGCAAGGAATACGTTATCCTTTTTGTCTTTAATTCCACTTACTTAAATGATATATATTGTTTTTTACGCGAATCGAACTTAAGAGTATGAATGTACATTCATTCAAGGCAAAGGAGTATTCTTTAATAATAAGGCTAGAAAGCATTTGATTGAAGTTTCTTTTTTATAGTTAGCCTTTAAATACATATCAATTTAATATTATCGGTTGGGAAATAAATAATAACACCTTTATCTATTTTTGTATGCGTCAGAAGACCATTCCTTTCAATTCGTTTACCATATACCTATATAAGAAAATCAACACTGTATTTTTAAGGCTTATTATATTAGCATGGTTTAAAGTGATTGCTCAACCTCGAACAAACCATTTTACTACAATATATAATAACAATATAATTCAACGTCAACAAAGACCGCTAAAGGTAATATTTATAGACGCACCGTTACTCACACATCCATCGCTTATTATTGTATTCGTGAACAGAAAGAAAAGAACAATGCCATTTGATATAAACGGCGCAAGTAAAGGGCGATAAAAATAATACATGCCTTATTGACTTAATGAGAAAAGTTATTGAAGTAATTTTGTTTCCATGAGTCGTGGTGTAAATCAAATTTTACGAGCCGAGCAATCTTTTTATGTCCGCCGTGGTTTTAAGAAACGTTTCTTTTAATCTTATCGCAAGAGTTTGCTGAGGTGTTAGATAGGGAAATATTAACCAATTATAAAATTAAGGTACGAATAAGTTATATCAAAACGTTCTTATTATTATTAGCTATGATTGATATTCTTTTTTTTATCTGAAATATACCTTAACCAACCTACTCAGATGAGTGGGTAAGTAAATATTACAAGTGTTTATTTACCCCACAGGTATATTGACCATTTTTATCTAAGTTCTATGTGAAATTTTTAATAATAACTTTCAATATTATTAGGGATTTGAATAGGATGGTTTCAGGGAAGGATGGCTTCTAAACGTAACCATTCGCCATAGTAAACCCTCCATGATTAATGATTCTAAGTGAATTATGGTGCACTGTGGCTTATCCTTAGAAACGTGTATTACCCATATACGCTGGCTTTATATTCAATATATTTATTAACATTTTTGTCATCTGTAAGTAATTCTATGTAAAAACACACAAAAAATATTAAAGTTTAAGCCAAATACACACTATTCTTTTATTTAATTAAATATACCACAACTAAATCGGTAACTGATAATTTTTAACAGAACAACAATTTTAAATACATTATTTTTAAAATTGGTTGTTAAAACTTTTTGATGATAATTCGATTTTATTATTTGGGTAAATGAAAATATTTTATTTAAGCGTTAATATGCATAAATATTAAACCGTTCTTAAAATTTTACATAGCGTGTTTTCTCGTAAATTAAATAAGTTATATTGACATTTAACGTGTGCTACATGAATAGTCGATAAATGTGGGGTGTTATTGGAATTAATTAGACAAATTAGCCACGATTGAATTGAGTTATGACTTACTGAGCTCACGCGTTCGCACATAACGATGTTAGTATGGGTTTTTGTTATAAATTAGATGTTTGTCAATAAGTATAAGGAGTAAGTAAGTTAGTTAGTAAGAGTAAGTTTTAGTACCTACCTTATAAGCAGTGACGAATCTACAAAAAAAATAATAATGAAAAAAAACAAAATATAAAAAGAAAATAAAACTATTTACATATATCGCTGTTTTTACCAAATAATAAAAAATTGGAGGTTTCTAAATATAATTAGAGTGTAATTAATTTTAATTGAAAAATGAACTGGAAGAATCATCTAAACCGGCTGACCCAGTCGAATATTATAAGATTACACACATAAAGGATTGAGACTCTCTTCTTATTTGAAGTCGGTTAATAAACAATTATACTAGTAAAAACAACATATATCAGAACGAGTATTGTTTTGTCTTCTTAAGACAACATACACCGCCTTAATTAAGGCCTCCTTTGATCCATCTACGAAGGATCTGCGAACGTACAAAAGCTCTCCTTTTGCTAGAGAAAACGGCTCAAAAACTAGTCAATCGAAATGCTTCACTGTATCGCTTCATACGTAAGATTCACGAGTAATGAAGACCTCATCAAAGGAGTACATTTCCATAGAGTGTAGGCAGTAAGCTGCAATTAACGATTGATAGAGCATGCTCGATAGTTACAGACTTATGTAGCTGTTCAAGAAACGTCATACGAAGAGAACGTGTCTTATATAGATATAGTAGTATGTGCAAATTTATTTCATTATAAAGATTGTCGGACCGCGAATTACGAAAACTTTCATTATGGTCATCTTAATTCTTTTAAGCTACGAAGAGAACAAAAGAACCCTTTCTTTACTCAACTCACCACCCTTAGTGAGTTTAGTAGTCGTGTAGTAGTCAATTACTGACTCGATTTTAAAAATATTCCGAATTTTATCCAAACCCATTTAGATGTTTTCGCGTAACAATCTTCCACACATCGTCACTAGAAATAAAAAGATTACATTCGAATACTTAAACGAAACCTATTTCTAGTCATCCTCAAATTTCTAAAACTAATAAGGATCCATACCAACTTAAGTGCAAGTATGAAACATCTGTTCGTGCAAAAACTGTTGAAGGACAAAGAACGATTTTGCACGCAAATAACGCCGAGAGGAGAATTGGCTGTTTGCCCACAACGCAGTGCGCCTTGCCCCTAATCATGCCCATATTACTTATTCGAATTTATTTTATAACATTGCAAACACAATACTCTTGCCAAATAAATCTAAGTTCTTTGCAATGACTGAAGATATTTGATTTTAAACGATCTGTATTGCTTTGTTTTGTTTATTTGTATTTTGCATTTTTGAGCAGAGGTGTATTTTATTAACTGTAATAATTTGTACCTTTTTATAGGTTGATAATTTTGTGGCATTGTGTGGAGCTAAAACTCTAGACGTCCGTTATTAATAAAAAAATAATTATATTTTTATTTTATAGCATAAAAAAGCAACAGTAAATTTACACATAATATTATGTCTATTTTTAATCGCTTAAAAGATTTTTCACCTATTTATTTTAGAAAGGATGAAGATAAAGGCTTAAACATTGAATGAACATAGTATGTAAAGGTTCAGAATATATAATATAAAAGATATGTAATCGGAAGATAACAATATTTTCCAGTTTATAAATTTCCTAGGACATTTATAAACCTTCGTTGGATTCTAAACAAGAGAAAAATTGTATTATTTTACGCACTCACACAAGCACACACATAATAAATACACCAAAAATATAAAAAAAGACATAATTTTGTAAACTAACTTCAAAATTACCTTAGTATTAACAATAAGTGGCTGGCGGGTTCACTGAAATTCCAGGTAAAATAAAGGGACTGTTATTATTTTAAACTTCAAGTAAGTTACTTTGTACTTACTGTTACTTTGAGGATCGAAAGTTTATATTAAAATGGTTTTGTCTGTTATCTTAAGATATTTTGGAGTTTTGAACACTACGATTTTTGAACGGTCCTATGGCAGGTCGAATAATGTGGTCTAATCTGGTCTGGTCCATCATTGGACTCTTATATACTAACCATTGGACCACCTTTGATAGATCATCTTTTCAAAAAAATAGAGTCATCAAAATAAGTCCATCCGCGACCAAACATAAAAACATAAAAGCTTATAAACGCTGGAAGTAAGAAACCTACTCCTTTTTTAAAATCGGTTAATAACGCATTTAGGAGACAGCACGCAACAACATATCTCTTGAAATCTTATAACTTAATCGCGATTTCATATGCTAGTAGCACCAAGCAAAGCAACAATTTCCTAATCATAATTATATTATTTTCGGGTATATAGTATACCTAAATTTTCACACATGTTCCGTATGTATTAGTTTAATAACAATAGTTACTATTTATTGTTTGTTATCAATATTTCCCTTCGACGATTGATCGTAATATTCTTACACTTTGCGCTATAATAAATCAAGATTGGCGACAACGGACACACATGAAAAACATTTCAAATAATATTTATAGCCAATATAGTCTGACTACTGAGCTGTATTGATACGGGTCTGTTGTAAAAAGTGGTTTATCGTGCTTATTAATGAAGTAGAGTTTGTGTTCAATCAACTCAATGACCACTAAGTTAATTCTTAAAAGTAATACTTTCAGTTTTATTACAGAATTTAAATTACTTAAGTTCATTTAAACGATGACCTAAAACTGATACTCGTAGATAAACATGTGTATATCTATCGGTTTATATGTACGAAGTTCAACAAATATAGACAATAATCGTAGTTAAGGACCTGTGTGAACGAAACATTATTAATATATTAGTTAGTATTTTTTGGATTTTTTTTTTCAAAGTCAAAAGTATCTTTATTCAATTAGGCTACATAGAGTAACACTTTTGAATCGTCATGGTATTACAAAACATTTACCACCGGTTCGGAAGGCAGTTTCTACAGAGAAGAACCGGCAAGAAACTCTGATAGTCGCTCTTTAAAAAAAAAATAAGAATTAAGATTATTATCTACTTACATGTGATGCGATAACAACAACAATAAATTACTCTTTTGCATACATATAATATTTTTAAAACACATACGAAGTCAGTGACATTAATGACGCATCAATCATAAAAAGAATCACGTCAACGTATAATAAGGAAGAAAATATCTTTGAATCGCGCATAATTTATGTATAAAGAAAAACCTTTTCCTTACTATTTTATACGAAATATCGTAGAGTTTATCACAGGCGTAATCATGCATATAAATTCTTTTACTTCTGTTTATATTCCTCGTTTACATAGTCATTCCTTTTAGTTGAATAATCCCGCTAAAGTTACGGCAAGAGTGCCTTGATCATTAAATATTGATATAGAAACACAAGGAAACATTTTTGTTACCATCAAAGAGGTTTTATTTGACTTTTATTATTTATTCATGTTTCATACACTCGTCTATGTAACGACACTGTTATTTTTAACTAGTTATGTCATGTTGCGTTACTCGTGTTAGGCACTATTCGATATATTTCATAATCGACGTACAGCACGAACTAATGGCTTTCTTTAACTGAAAGAATTTTCAAAATCGATCCAAAATTAGGTCTTATGACGTCACAATCTCATCCGTTTATGTAAGTATGTTTGTTGTTGTCCTTACAAATCGACTGGACAGATTTGGGTAAAATATACTAGCTGGTAGATATCTCATATATGGTACATATCATACATCATTAATTAGTTAGTATGACTCATAATAACGCCACAAATGATTCCAAAGCCTAGATGAACAAAAATGTATTTGATTTTGACATAGATAAGCTATGACGTGGATTACTATAGAGTGAGGGAGAGCGGACAGAGTTTATTCAATTGAAATGATATGGGAAGTAACTTGACGTAGCCCATATACGTGAGGCGAATTTGTTTAAAACAAGTCGAACCCCGCGAAACTACCCGCATACAACCCGATCCTAAATTTCCAACATCTTTAAAATATTTTTCACTACATAAGGTAGCCATGTCCTTTCCATACTCTATGCTTGATTTTCTTCTTTTATTTCTATACTTTATTTTCCTTTCAAAATTTTCATAATCAGATGTAAATATATTATGTAAGGATATTTATTGGTGGATTATAATCGTTTCATAAAATATTAATTATAGCGATAGTATAATAAGTTCGACTTTTCGTAGAAAATGTGCAAAAGTTTGCACACTTTGGCCTTTGGCCCCACTTGATGTCATAAAAAACAGCACGAAGATTTATACATGAAGATCCTACCTACTATAAGAAAAATACCTATGTTTGTATTAACTTATTTTTGGAGCTATTGTCAAGTATATAGTAGAAAATATATCACATAATTTAAATTAATATTCTGTCTAAAGTTAATCAATAGAATTCCCGAGACTCTGAAATTCAATGAGTGTGCAAGTATTCGGTCCGTTAAGAAAGTCAGGGGCCGTGAAAATCCTTCTGAAGCATCAAGCACCCTCGAAGGTATGAAAGAGGGTGTCCTAATGGAAGTCGGAGTACTCGACATGCTGTCCACTCTCACCGTGTCTTAATTCGACGAGAGGATTCTAAATTCAAACCAATTATTAAATCGGTTCGAATTTTGACATTTTGAAAATGTACAGATAAAAAAAAATATTCGCGATCTTGCCCAGGTACAACCTTTTTTATTCTTCTGCTGCTGTATTAACTCACATTTATGTGCTCAAAAAATATTCTATAAATTCTAATGATTTTTAGGTCTATAGACAACCTGAGATTTAAAAGTTTGACAGTTCAGGAATACACGTAATAAATATTTGTAAGTGAAGTTACATTAGGATAAATTACGTACGTGAAAGCTAAAACCACAGCTTCAATGTCTGTAAACAATACGAGTAGATATTTACATGATTTAACTAACAGACAAATTAAATATACGTACAATACAGAGAAAAGGTGTTTTTTTAATAGTTTTATTTAGCTCGAACGTACGGTATTTATTTCAAATTCAAAATTAGAAATTGAAATTTAATACCTTCCTGTTGTCAGGTTGATCTGAAAGTACACACCTTTCATTTTGATGACAATACAATTTAATAAAATCATAAAATGTAAGAGGGCCGCCGGTACAAAATGGCGTATGACAAATTTTTCCACAATCCACTCAATGGGTATCAAATGAAAGGGTTACACTAGTAGAATATGATAATTATAACAAAATTTAAAATCCAAGATGAAATTGCCCATCGAATATAGTGCGCCATTTTGAAATGGTGGCCTTTCAAAATGGCGGACTATATTCGGTGGGCAATTTCATTGAATAATAAAAACTAGAAAATAAAAAATCGAACCGTTGACCTTAAAAGAACCGTTAAAATAGAATAAAATAAAACCGTTGAACTTAAAAGTTTTTTTTATTAGGTAAATGTCATAAATGACAAACGCATTTTATAAAGCCCCCCGAACAATACGGTAAACATAAATATAGAATTATAGATGATTCATTGATGTGCAATGCACGAAATAAATGATCCACATTTGTTCGTGCTTTCAACATGCGAATTTTAAGCATAACCTCAATCAATCGGTACATCCACAAAAGGTCATACAATATTAAGGAAATTTCGGAATACGCTTCATATTTTCTTTAATACACATAACAAGATCATAATGTTTATTTCTTTGTACACTAATATTTTCTTTTAATAACATTCTGAAATATTATTTTACTATTTTAGGATAAAGCTATAAGCTAATATTTAAACTGGACAACGATACGAACAAAATTCTGTAATATATAATATAATAATAATTTGTATAATTCTTAACACAACCTTAATGCACCTCGGTCGGGTCATTAGAGGTATCTTATTGAGGCATAAATCACAGTTTTAACTAAAAGGAAGGAAAAGAAAGTAAATCGTTGCATACATTATAGGAGCTGGTTTAATTTTAAACTCCTTACGCTACTAAAAAAGTGAATGATTTTTAAAAGGTAGAGGGTTATATTTTTTATTGTATGAAGTTTTAGTTTGGTTAGTAATTGTTTGTTTTATGGATGATGTTAGAGAAATTGAGAATTAACACAATTGTAAAACAATTTTGTTTGTATTGATTTGTTGTGTGTATAAACAGAGGTAGCGGTCTAAATAAATGAGTTGAATTTTATATTTTATCCAAAACATATCACACCCATTCTCCTACAAAGTCAACGCTTTGTAAATTACGTTTTAAATTTCTTCGCTTATCAAACATTGTCTTCCAAAAAATGCATATAATTTAGTTTGATTTAACTACTATTAATAACAAAATTAAGGAGACATTTTTCAGCAATTTTCGTTGAAAGTGTAAGAAACTATAATAGAAAACAATACAAGAGCATTTTCATTACAAGTGAGTAAGTCCTCAGCGTACAGCTGAATGTTATATATTTATGAGAGGAGAATATAACTCGCATACTTCCTAGCTAAAATATGAGACGTTTAAATTGTCCCCCAGTACCCTCGATCTTTTTAAAAAATCTCCGCTGTCGCCTCATCGTTATATCTCGGAAACGTTGTTATTTTTTATTTCTCTGATTTTATACCGATCTCTGCAGAACAAAATCGAAATGAGAATGCGTATAAAAAAACGAACTTCGAATACCTTTAATAAACAATGAAGTCCTGTAACCGAATGCCAGAATTAATAACCATTATACATCCAATCAAGCGTAATAAGAGGGTATAAACATAATAACATCAGCATGCCAATTACAATGAATTCGATACAAAAGTAAAACAATATTGAGTAGCATCAGCGCAATATAATTGGAGCAATGAATAACACTTGTGCCCTGCAAGAGTCCGCTGGTTTTATAAAACTTGAATTTAAACAGTTGAAAACAATTGAAATTGAATTTCAAAGGCTTGTTTGTATGGCATCGCAAACAGTATCGAGAACAATCTATTGATTCTTGCTGACTTTATCTCATAGCCAGTGGCTAATGTAGGAACTCTTCAATAAATATAATCGAGTTTCGATTGGTCCCGGGGCTTTTAGAACTTTTCCGCTGTAAAATTGCTTTTAGTTAACAATACAGTTTTATACTTTGAACATACCAATATAGAGGAAGACTTAAAGTGTGTTAAAAATGATTGCGTATTTTTGATACTGACAAGATTTTTAAAATCAGAACACATTTTTAATTTTTTTTGTTACTTATAATGAAATGGTTTTGAAATTCGAAGGGTCTTAAAAACAAAACCCTTAATTATAATTATGTCAATTGGCTCATATTATTATAAACATACATAAAATTAATCCATGTTTGACCTAAAATATCAGTAAAGCAAATAAGTTTCATGAATTTCAATTCTGTAATAAATTTCAGTCGAAGTTCATTTCTTTGAAGTCCCTGATTTAAAGACAAACAACTCGGTCAAAGCTCGTGCCTTGATTTTGTAATAAACTTACGAAATAGGTTCATCGCGGAATATTTTATCTTGAATATTCCAGTGGAAGTCATGTTTTTATTGATAAGTGTGGCGTACTTAGAACTTATAATACATTTTTCTGAGTTCAAATTTTATATTAAGACTTATTAAGAATAGGTTGTACTTTTTTTAATCTATCAACAATCATATTTAAATTTACAGTAAAATAGACAAAAACAAAATTTTTAAACAAAATGTAATATGTACATAGATAGTGACTGTTAAATATTTCAAATAAAAACCATTTAGCACTAAATTTCAAGCACAAAGCTGAGCTTCAGAATTTTATCATAAAATTTGAATATTTTATATTCGTATTATACAAACTGTTGGTTTAACTGCGAAGGTCGCAACTGCAACACGACGATAACGCTGCACAAACAGTCTTCAGATGCTAAGTCCAAATAAGCTACGATTTGTTTACATTTATCGCGACGACTTAAATTAATCGTACATATCTTAAATCTAAAACAAGGGCTTTAAGTTTTGTACAGTTAACTATAGTAGAATATTAACACTTTCAATATATTTCTTTAACAATAAAATATTTCATTGGTGGAATGGGTGTTGCTTGTATATAAAAAATACTAATGGCATGATTATTTGTTTCTCTCGTCAGAATATATAAAAATTGAGATGTAGGTATATAATGCTATAGTCTTTAGAGTTTAATGTATCTTTCTAAATAAACAACAAAATGTATGTGTATAATCTTGATCACGTGCATATGACTCAATGTAACTGCAGTTTGAAAAGAATATATATTTCTTATATTACTTCGATATATTATTATATTTCTTCTATATATTATTTCATCGCTCATAATATTTAAAAGAAAATCGATATTCAGTAAATAAAATTCTTAGATTATAAGTCTTGATACGTTATGCCGTTGTACTAGCTTATACAGTATTAAGCATGTTGCAAGGCCAACCGCAATTTTAGTTTCGTAACTTTGCAATCTGGTTGGGTTCTTATGTATTTTAATCGCAGTTACATGTTACTACGTCCAAGGCAGTTATATTTAAAATGTTAGTGAGAGATGACTTCCGAAAATGCGAGACGAATATTCGCTTAGATGGAAAAGTGGCATTAGTGACTGGTGCGACGACTGGAACTGGTTTGGAAATTGCCAAAAATCTTGCAAATCGAGGCGCAAGGGTTATCATCGCTAGTCGAAATCCAAAGAAACTGCAAAATGCAAGGGACGCTATTGTACAATCGTCGGGTAGCGATAACGTTGTTACGAAACAAATGGACTATGAATCTTTGTCATCTGTAAGGAATTTTACGCATGATTTGTATAGCACCGAACCGAGATTGGATATATTAATAAATAACATTGGCGCTATTGGACTTGACGACAAATTAACAGAAGATGGGCTTCACACGATGATGCAAGTGAATTATTTCGGAGCATTTCTTCTTACTTACCTCTTATTCCCATTACTGCGTGCGTCTGCACCAAGCAGAGTTATAAACGTTTCCTCGCTAGCTCTTGTAGCAGGAGAAATTAACTTCGATCATATGAATGAAGTTGGAAGATATACTGATTTCGAATTTTACTGCAATGCGAAGTTAGCAGATGTACTTTTCTCCGTAGAAATGGAAAGAAGAATTCGTGGTAGTGGTGTTAAGGTGTACAGCATGGATCCAGGATTAGGTAAATCGGAGTTTTTCAGGAATTATAAGGAAGGCTTACTTAAAACAATTCTTAATACGGCATTACTGATATTCGGTCGACCGTTACATAGAGTTGCTACTATGCCTGTGTATTTAGCTGTGGACCCGAAGTTTGATAGTCTGAGTGGACGACACTTTCGCGATTGTGAAGAGTTTTATAGTACGTGGCTGGCAAATGACACAGTACTTACTAGTAAACTATGGAGCGAGTCGAAGAGATTTGTCAAAATACGGCCTGAAGAAGATTGGGAAAATGAATAAATGAAATAAAATATGTATGTATTTACTATCTTGTTATAACTATGGACCAAGTGTCAAAATTGTCATTGTTGGAGTGTTAATGAATATAGTATATGAGTGATAATTATCGTCCTTTGACAAAACAAGGTCAACGATAAGTTCAATGCCTTAATAATACAGTCATCAACGTTTGTCTTTTAATAGTCTAGCGCAAAAACATAATGGAAGAAATAAATATTTGAAAGGATGTTGAATAAGTTTTTACGTTAAAATTTAAGCAGTAAAATAATGATTAATTATAGCCGGCCTCGAATCGTAACAATAGTGATTGACAGCCATATTGCAACACAGTTACGGTAAAAGGTAATTTTGTTGTAACATTTGAGTTACAAAACATGTTAACGTGCCGCGTTTGAACTAATCATTGAAGTTAATCTAACATGAGAATTACAAAGATAGCATGATTGTATTGTTATTGCAATTCAATATTGAATTTTTTAGTTCAATAAATGAATGAGAAATCGATTGCGTTTGAGTATTATTGTGTATTTTATATTATATATTTTATATTGTCAATACAGCAGCCTTAATTCTCATATAGTCGTAGCGATAAAGCGTCAACGGGCCGTATAAACCAGTCAAGTGAAGAGCGAGTAGGCATAGCAATGTTTTGGCTATAAACGCTAATTCCGTCTCTTGTAATTAACTTAGGGAAAGTTTTCGCCTTAGCCCCGACTGCTAATGAACAAGCGCGCTGCAAGTGCAGGGTTAAGTTAAGACGTGTTTAAAATTACAAACTCGTTTTTGTGTGATGTCGTACACCTAATTACAAGTTGTACTTTACTGGCCAAGACTTGTTTTGGGTTCGTGTGTACTTTGTATAGCAATTTAAATGTTCCTTTTCATAGAAAATTCATGTAGGTGAAGAATCAATGTATTAGAATCATTATTATCTATCATTAACAACAAAATTTTCACAATTAATAAAGAGATCTATTACGTCATTTGTTTATGATCAGTCGAATCACAAGATCATTATCACATTCGACATTACAAACCATTTTTGCACTATACTTTATTGGTTGAATAGGTGTGCCATGAGTTTTAAAAATTATTACGTTTTAATTGTAATTTTGAATGAGTTTGTATACTATTGTAATGCATTTGGAACAATTAGAAGATCTAGTTTTTATCCTTTCGTAAAACGTCCTGTTTAAAAAAAATTGAATCTACAATTCTAAGGTAAACCTAAAATTCTAAGTCAATATCTTACATTTTTTTTCACAATAAAAATTCATTTTACCTTATGGTACCTTACAAGTTACAACGCAGAGTACGTTCTGAAACAATTTCTAATTGTACTTCAGTGTCCTCCTTTCTTTAGTTAAAAGTATTGCTATAAAATGTAGTTATTTTAAGTGGACGTTTCAATTTATCTACGTAAATTCATAGTAATATAATAAACGAGAAAGTACATTTTCTGTTCCTTTCTGAAGTCACATTGCAGCATCGTTATAGTCTTGGCGAGACAGGAAAATGAGTCAAACAGAAAACTGGGACCACAGTTGGTGCAATTAAATCTCTCCTAATAATATAAATAAGAGAATAACTCTGCCTGTCTGTGTTTTACGTTTTCCTAAACAGCAATACAATTTGGTCAAAGACATTGTATTAACTAGTCTGATATTACAAAAATATTATCTTCGATCGTTTCGGAAAGCAGTTTCTACAGAAGAACCGTCAAGATACTCTTTTAGTTGCTTTTTTAGTATAAGTGGAAAAGTAGTGCTTTATAATACAAATACAAAAGAATAATTCAGGACGGGCAAGATAATAAGCAGCCACCGCTCATACGCACTCTATAGGCTTATACGTGTGTTGCCAACCCTGGAAGGAAATTGATAAAGACTTCACTTTTAAAGGCAAATTAACTAGAGATGTAGAAGTGATGAAGATACGTTATTCGGTAAGGTAATGCTCTGTTGAAGAAAAACTCTCTCTCTCAACTTTGGAGAGTAAAACCGCACGGAACAGCTAGTATATAAAGAGGTACTTATAAGAGAATTATAGACACAAGAACACGTTAGCGGTATGTATCTAACTGACCAGGTTAATACAGACGTAACATAATTAAGTTAATGTTTTGTGCAAACATAAAAGTCAACGACTCGACCCTACTGTACGGGCTTCTGAATCGCTTTATTTTACTGTTATTACACTTTTGTTATATCTCCTCCTAATGTTGAATATAACAGACCAATGTTTTCTAAAACAATAAATTAATAATGATGTTATATGTAGCCAGTGTGGGAATTAATAGGAATACTTGTATTTTTCTCTGCGGCTATGAAAATATATTAACACTGTATTTAAAATTAAAAGTCTTTTGAAAATACAACAAACATTCAATAAAGCAGCGTTGTTTCAAGAGAATAATGTAATCATTTAATTAGTAATTTTTAAAATTCAGGAAACACCGCAATGCAATATTTTTTTTTTATTATATGAAGAGGGGAGACAAGCTGGACGCACTCCTGATGGTAAGAGTAACGCCAGCCCATATTAGATGTTAAATGTTTTAATACATTTTGGAGTCTTTTGTATCTTTGCAAGACAATGACTGTGCTACGGCCTCTAAATAGGTAAATCGTAATAGCGCAAAAAATAATAAATACTTTATAGGATTACGTATTAGCATAGATTAAGAATTAGAATAGATTACGAATAATAATATTGACGTTCAGTATGTACCTTGTGTATGTATGTACTCACCATTTGAAATACAATGACATTTCTAACGAGCTAGCAATACTGATTTTCCCGCCAAAATCCATTGCATCGGCGCGAAATGCGAATCAGGTTTTGTCGGTTTTTGACATGCACGGCTGTCAGATCCTCCAATATTGTAAATTAGTTTATGTAGAAAATATTAATGAAACTATTTATGCGTAATAATTAATATTAGTAATTAATGTAGCAAAATATTTTGTTCGTGTATGTTTTCAATTATTTCGTAATTATATTTATAATTTATTCTAGTTGTTTTTTTTTTTCATATACGATGATGTCAGCTCTATGAATCTAGCCAAAGACAATTCCTTACACACTCAACCACAGGCTTATATTTATAAGAACCAAAATCTATTTAGCAACTTTTTAAAAATTTGAAAAATTCTTACTAATAGTACTATTGCGAAAATTCATGATGCCATACTGGTGTATGGATGTTCCTTAATTTTATGCACAAACTATAGGTCCCGTCACGGATGTTTAGCGCTGGACGAGAATAGCTGCTCATCGGTAGAATCGCGCTCGTAATTGAGGTATTGGTGCGAGAAAGACAACGCGACTGGAGAACGATCACGCGCCCCGCGCGCCGTGCCGTCCCCTCGATACCTTATTTTTGACTTCTGCGCAGGTTTCGTTCAGCGCTAAAGATTCGTGACGTGACCTATACTATTGCGAAAATTCATGATGCCATACTGGTGTATGGATGTTCCTTACTTTTAAGCACAAACTACTTAATAAGATTATATTTAGGATTAAAAGACGAGATTCATATCTTTTTATCCTGATCTGGCCACAAGAACTGAAACCACGTGAGTAAAACGGAGCAGCGCTGATAATAAATTTGAACTTTTTTAGAATATAATTTAAGTATATACGTTTAAAGAAAACGATAATTGCTTAAAGACTAAGATTTAATAGGAGTCATTTAACAATATGAAATAATCTAATCAATGTTACTTTTCTTTAATATGATTTCCAAATATAATCTTCTTATTCTTACTATCGTATTTTTGGTATTCAACAAAAAGATTACTTCTACGTTTCGAAACATATTTTCATGAATGTGAAGCCTGTTAAAAATTCCTGAACCTTTTACCTATTCAAATGTATTCGAGGTTTCCCCTTCAATAACTTTTTGCTTGCATAAAGAAATACAAATCGAATGAGGTGGGTGAAATTGGATTCATTATCGATTCAAAAGGTCAACCCAATGTTCAACGAAACGGCATTTACCTTCCGATCCAATAACATCGATATTTCCTTAGTGACGCATTTTAGGACCTTCAAGTAATTTATATTTTTCTTTGATCTTTTAACGCGTGCTAACACCGTTCTAAAGAAGGGTTGTTGGTGGTTATTTGTATTCGTAGATTCAATAACAAATGTGTTTTTATTGTATAGATTCGCAATTTCGTCTTCATATGCGTACAATTATATTAGGTACCTACTATATGGTTTTAATTTCATACACACATATTACCTTGGATTTGTACAAAGCAAAAAATGTGGAAGAATAAAAATATAGAATGAAACTTTACCAAACAAAACATTTTCCAGAATTAGCTTAAGAATATCCTTCTTATCAATTTTTATATAATGGCGAGCAATTGTCGGCCATTAAATAAGGAAAATGAAAGGATTTTTGAAAAGTAAATAAATGGGTGAAATAAAGGAGGGCAGCAAAATGTCTAGCAAAATCAGCCCAATGGCACTGCAAGTTAAACTAGGTTAAAAACTTTATTAATATATAATCAGATATTGTGTACAAAAAACTCTTTCACAGATTATAACATCAAAAGAGTTCTTCCTATACCCTATCATATATAGGACTGATTTACAAAGTCGGTCAGACATGACATGGAAGTATACGTAGGAAAGAGATTTGAACATGTAAGAGGAAAGCTCAAAGGCCATCGCCCTTTCACGAAGCACTTGACTTGCACTTTCATACTATTGGAATTGTTGAGTGAGCCCTTACGTAGTTTGTGTGTTGGGACGGATATCATAGATATACTATACATGATATATGGTACGGACAAGCTCGTTATTATAATAATGTTGTTTCAATATTGATATTATATACATTGGTACAGAGTAAAAAACTATGTCGTTTTCTGTTGTATGTTTTTTTTCAGCTCGTTCATAAGATATAATTATTTATTTACATTTTATTATTAAACAAAGTATAGTATAATAATAGAAATATATAGAAATAAAAGCTTTGATCTTTAAACTACGCAACTGATTTTAATTTGGAAACTTTTATAAGATCAAGAGAAAGGTTTATTTTATGTTACAAATTATGTAGTAAATAAATTGTAAATATGATGTTCAAATTTCCTATAAAATTTATATACCTAATAACATACATATATTTTCGTAATAAAAAAAGAGTTGAAATTTTTCATGATTTACCGCAAATTCGAAACAAACCTTAGCTTACCGAAACTATTATTTTCTATAAAATTCGCAACATGATAAAATATTTGAAAATAAAATTTAAAAGCTCACTTTAAAATAAAACTGCCAGGTTACCATTTTTGGTGAACGTCATCCAATTACTACTGCAATTTGAAGTCAACAGTTTTTAATTAAAAGTAAATACAGACGACATCATTCATATTCAAAGGGCTTTAATACTTAGCGAATACTTCTGACGTTTCGGTGCTAGCCTGCCAGCGATTACATCGTAACGAATTATAAATATTTAAATCTGTTATAAGAAAGTTGGTAACTTCTTAATAACATCTCTTGACAACACATCAATTGATAGGCGGTCAATGTTATACAAAATAGTACAAGTACAGGATTTCGTTAAAAACTGACGGGAAGATAAAATAATGTGTACTAGAAGTAAGCAATGGGCGATTAACAAAAAATGCCTTAATCTAGACCTTGAATTTATGTCAAAATATTTAAAATCTGATAGTATATTAAATTATTATACTATCAGATTTTTCTTAGCGCTTCTTATGATTAAGGTCTTTGAATAGGATTGAATAATTATATAATATATAGAGAATAGCCAAGCTCGTAAGCTTTTGAGCGTCTCTCGTTGTTCTGACTATATTAATATTTATGTGTTATCTTTTTGCCGTACATAATTCTTTTGTTTATTTGATGTATTGGCTAATTTATTATAAGCTAAAGCCAGCAAAATAGTGATATATACAATTATACAAATAAAAATATGCTTTTAAATATTAAAACTATGAGCAATATTAAACTTCTACACTAATTATCGGATATAAATTATCGGACGTAATAAAGGAATAATTAATTATGGTGATAGGATGAGTGTATTTTTTAACATATAACACCATTAAGATACAAAGTAGAATAAAACGACAACAAATTATCTAAGTATAACAAAGTCACAGCTTAAAGTTAAACTAATTCAAATAAACTATTACTACTAATATTGACCAGTACGTGAACTTTTAAATAGAGCTTGCAATATTCCACTAACAATTGAGAACAAAACATCCGTAATCGTATCGTATCCTTTTCAGTTGCTAAAAAGAATTAAAAACGTTTCGTTGTACGCGAAGCAAATCGAATCGAGCCAAGTTTCGAGTGCCATAAATTGGTAGTGAAATACAAAGAAGTGGCCCAGTGGTGTCGTGTTCCCAGTACTAAGTCCCGTCACTTGCAGACCGCACAATTGGGTCAAGACATTGTAATCCTTGCCTCTAAAAAGGATATTTTGCCAAGTTTGTTGTCACATGGCGAGGTTCTAGATGTTTATAACAGTTTAATATTCACATTTTAGTACTAGATACATTTATTTATCTAATGATGATACTTTTCGTATGTTGCTTTTTAAAAAGTCTTACATAAATTTATTTAGTAAAACATGGATAAAGTTTAATCCTGTGTGCTATTTTACCTACTACTAAATCAATATTCATCCCCTAAATGTTTATGAACGGAGTTTAGAACCGAACGATGCAAGGGATTACTATCTATTAACATGATCATATTACATTTAAGCGTATTATGCAAATGTAGAATCACCATGTCATCATTATTTATGAAACATTTTGTTAATTCACGACAACCAATACTGGGTGCACGTTACATTTCTCTTTATGTTAGGCGAAAGCGTAATCGCGCGAGCAAGGGTCGTATAAAATGGTGTAATGTACGTGAAACCATTTTAGATTCGTACCTTTCATAGCAAAACAGAAACGTGGACGGATCCTCATTTGTCATGAAAATACAGGAGCGAGCTCTATTCAATTCGCATTCGAGGCTTATAAAAGCAAAACGTACTTTGGCTTAAAATGTAGAAGTGTTATCTTCACTTAAAAATACTTTCCGTAACAGAGCTTTTTATTGATTTGCGCTTATAAAAGCTATCCTTTTATCTCTCTCGTTTAAATAATATTTATTTTTGAGTATCTTTTTTGTTTGAATCGAACAAATATTAGCGTAGAACGTCAGAGTGGTTTTCATAAAATTACAGGTGGATGGATACGTGTCATTAAATTCACACCAGATTATATCATACATTACTAATATACATAACCTATAGGAGTATATTCGTACATATGAACATTACATATCCGTCACAATATTACATATTATATGATTGAATTTAGGAACTGTTTAATATATATTAGAAAAATATACATTAGACCTATTTTGATTCCCAAATTGAAACTTTACTATGAGGTCTCAGCACCATGCAAATATACCAGCTTTAGGCATCGCGAGCTCTTAACAAATTCCTTAACAGAGTACAATAAATTATAGTTAAAACTTCAAACACTCTGATCAGTAGTTTATATTACTCTGTGTATGCATTTCGGTCACGGAGCTCAAATGTCCATGTATTCATACGACAAGACAAACTTCTCTGACATGCTGAGACACAATTGCGAACAAACATGTTTCAAGTTTCTCTCAACACAGCATTCACTCAAACAGTTGTTTTGACGTTAATAAAACTTAAGTTTCAAGGCTGCTTTATAATTTTTTATATTGTGTTTTCATATCTATCATATTCGTATATCACTATTAAGATAATAAATAACATTAATTTTTTTCTAAGTTCGAAGAGAATTGTGAATATTAGCTATCATAAAAAGATAATATGTTAAACATAAGGAAAAGGTTGTTGAACTATTGAATAACATGGAACGAATGTGAAATTGAAATATTACCTGATATGTTTTCACGATTGGAGAATATTAAGATGCAAAAATCTGGAATATTTAATTGATGTTTTCTCTCCTCTAATTAATTAATTAGTACTGAAAAGAACTAGTAATAATACTACTAAAAACGTAAACAGTTTCACGCAGAAATATATAGCCGACTATATAAGGTCTTCCATAGTTAGGAAAATGTATTCGTTATACAGTCTTAAGCCAAACAGTACAGGGGTATGTTGACAACAATCGAAACTTGTCAAACCTACCTATACCCAAAATCCCTCTATATTCAGTTGTATCAAGTTTATCGAAAGATTGAATAATCGATGGCTCATTCATGCATAGCAAATTCCTGTATCTGTGTCTGTGTCTGCGCGTGGTTAGCTGGACGGTGGACCAGAGAACTAGTCGATATAATCTATCGTATAAAAATAAATCGCTAAATGTGAGGGTAAGTGCATAATTCAGACGCCTGGAAAAATTTCGCCAATTCTCTTTTAAATAATTAATATTTAATAATTGCCGGAAAATTTTGAACAGAAGAAAGTCTCTCGGGTCCGTTAGTAGTTTGTAAGCGTATATCGTATTTTGTATCAAAACGTGATAATTGGACATAGACATTATAGGATTTCGTTGTTTGAATTTGTGTTTCCTGCATTTTGAAAATGACTAATAATAAGACTAATTTGCCATTATCACATCCCAAGTTATGGATATTGGGGTGTTTAAAATGATTTTAAATGCCTTCTCACGATGTTGAGAAATTTAAAATTTGAAATTTTCTTTTGAATGGTGATAAATTTTAAATTTTAATTGAGGTTAATGAAAAATATTACTAAAAGAAAGTGTTAATATACTTTGTTCGAACACTGTATATTGCAACACCAAGATTATTCAAGAGAGATACTTCGTGTTGCCTAGTTTTAATAATACCTAATAAATTATAATATGAATTTGACTTCAAACTCTTTACGTAGATCAGTAAGACAGAAGAGATCGTAACATGTCCGATACGTATATCCCTATGCTCAATTGTATCAAGTTTATCGAATGATTGAATAATCGATGGATCATTCATGCGTGGCCGATGCCTGTATATGTATGTGTGGTTAGCGGGATTGCGACCACAGGAACTAGATTGAACTAGTAAGTTGACTAGCAGTGTCCTGCGCGTTTTGCCTTCGTTTTCAAAGCTGGATAAAAATACTATGTGCTAATTTGGAAAACATTATATACATTATAGGTCCTTATAGACTAGCTGGCAGATTTCAATGAATTTTAATTGGTGTTTTTGCATGGTTTAAGAAAATATGACATGTTTTTAAGCAGAAAATATATTTAACATATTTGAATGTTCTTATTTCATATGGATCGTTCATTACGAATATAATTATAAACTACATAATATATAAATATTAAAATATTGCGCTGTTTTTATTGTAAGGAAATATTGACAAATAAAAGTACGTTATTTTTAATATGGAATGTACATCCAATTATTTTCAGAAGATATAATTTTCGGGTCACAAAAAAGTTCTGTAAAAGTTGTAAGATTTATGATCTTTAAGCTGTGAACTTTTTAAAAGTTTGTAAAGTGATTTAACTCAAATGTCTTTTAATCTTCCAATATTCTTATAATAATTATTTGTTTGTTTTAGTTATTTTTTAATGCAATCAAACTTTAAAAACGAGTAGGTAGTATTAAAAGATGATGAACGGAAAAACATCAAAATTATTCAGAAAATGCTGTTAATTCGTTATTATTACATATGGATATTTTAAAACAAGAAATTGTTTTCATTGTTCCTACAATATATCTCATTTTAAAAATTTAGCTTTTAATGCTAAGAAAAATATATCAATAACAGAGCCCAAATTATAAAAAAAACACGTTACAAATGACAAATAACATCGAAAACGAATTCGCGAATATTTCCTCGTCTAATTACGTAAACTTTTGATACAAATGAGTTTTGGCAATGATCCCTGAAATATGACAAAAACCCATACCGGATTCAATGAGCAAACGCGGGAACAAAAAAGATCTGTTTAACTTGGAAATGGAATTCTGCGGTACCAACTGAAGTTTTTATCTCGATCCGTCGTGATGTATTTCGCGCATAATCTCAGGAAAATAGCTTCGCGAATCAATACGTCCTTTGAGCCTTTCGAAGACAAACAGCGCATTTTGAAACAGCTGGCGTTTTACTTGGAACCCCATTGGTAAAGTTTCAGACTCGACACTCGTGTCAGATGAAGGTATGAGTAATGCTAGTTGCTTTAAAGAGTGTAGTTTTTTATACACTATGGTAATGATTTAAGTATATATAATTGAACATATTAACCATAAATTAATTTTATTATAAGGTCATATTCACAAGGTCTGTATATTTACTTTTTTTTCATTTAATATAACTAACTAGCTGCTGCCCGCGACTCCGTCCGCGTGGACTTTCATATAAAAGTTGAACCCCTTCTCCCCATTTTTCATTACCTTTTTGTCCATTTAAAAAGTAGCCTATGTTTTTTCTCACGCTCTAGAACATCTTTGTACCAAATTTCGTTCTAATCGGTTATTCGGTAATTTTAGCACGATGGAAAGACAGACAAACAGACAGAGTTACTATCATATTTATTATATTAGTATGGATTAGCTATTGTTGACATCTCTCTCCCTTTTTCTCTAATTGTCTCTATCTGAGCTTTAATATCTCTCTGTATCTTCAACTCAACTCCTCACATGCATTTAACCAAAAGCATTATTTTATTATTAACATTAACAGCAATAAATTATAAAACACAAAGGTAACCCTTCCAAAACAAAAATTAATATTACATATTTATTTTTACATTCATAAGGCGTACATTTTAAAACGGCTGCCTGATTGTATAAACAGGTAACCCCTCTGAGCGCACTTTGCCGGCATCATTAAACGAGCAAGCTATAAATACAACCTGCACCGTAACCCTCTACTAAACCGCTTAAGGCTAACGTAAAATTAACCCGGAACTGAGACGGTAAAGTCTTGGAAAGTTCGTTGCAGGAGTTATTGATTAGTGCATCTTCGTGGAATTTAGGAAGTGCATTTGGAGATGTCTTATTATCATAGTAAGCTATACTACTTAATAGTGCATGGGGCATTCCAATCAACACGGTAGAATGTAGTTATAAATAATATAATTTGTTAAGATATGATATACTGATACTTATGTTTAGTTACAGAATTGTAAATTTTATTTGAAAAGATGATTTTTCCCCTTTTTTTGTAAAATACGTGGGATCCGTGCGAGTTTCTTACTCCAGTTCTTCTCGCCGGGTTAGTTCCGGATCCGGTGGTAGGCTCCATGTAGACTTTCTGAAGGTATTTTCAGTGTTTTTTCAAATTTACTCAAAAATAAAACATTTTCTTTAATTTTCATTTTCATTAATTTTATTTCAATTCATCTGAATAGTCGATTAAGAGCCCCTGTACACTACAGAGACTGGAGTATAATGAATAAGAGAATTGTTTATTTTGTAAGACGTTTATCAAATCTTCACTTCAAAGGTACATGTTTATACTCATTTAAAAATCAACATAATAAAAAAGGTTTTATATTATTTTTATAGACTATGAAATACTCGTATACCTATTCATACATTTTTTCTTTTGCATTTTTTACATTCATACGATTAAATAAACAGTGATTTCTGATAATTTTGATAACATTTATAAATGTTATGAAGAAGTTACGACCGTCGCTTCACCGTAGGAGGCACAAAGTCTTAAGAATAATTAGTCTGTAAAAGAAATATAGTCGCACATTTTTTCAGATTTATATTATAAACGTAGGTGTACTCGCTGTGGGCGGAATAAAAATTAATTTTGTATGAAATAAGGTAAGCTCCAATACTAATATTTGGCTATATCTTAAGAAATGCCAAATGTCACTTTTTCTTTCCATAACATTTTTACAGAGACGGCATATTTACTTAAGTGTTTCATATACAATGTCTTTGCTTGGTACTAATAATAATATTATACAGTCCTAACTTTCTATTCGTGGTATTAATCGATTCAGAAGTTCTAGAGCTCTCCTCCAAAATATTACCAACTCTTAAACTTCGCAAAGATAGACCAATAACATTATTATATATTATACGATTGTTACATACCTCTTACAATGTTTTACCACCTAAGTCTACATTGTGGAATGCAATTATAAAGAAATTGAAATTGAAATTGAAATACTTACATTTAACCTTTTAAGTTCATTTTATCCATACTAAAATTATATAAGGGAAAGTGTGTCTGTTTGTCTTTATTTCGCGGCACAACGGCTAGACCAATTTGGTTGAAATTTGGTATGTAGATAGATGACACCCTGGATTAAAACATGGGATACTTTTTATCCCGGTATTGCCCCGGGGCCGGTAAAAACGCGAGCAAACCCGCGGGGAGCGGCTGGTAAGTTATATTTGTGTCATACGAGGCAAGTAACCATTTGTTAAGGTATCTGACAGACTTTAGATAAAGGTTTTAATTCCAGCACATTCCATATAACATCAGGGCAAAAATGCGAATTACGAATAAAATAAATGCGATAGATTAATGTTGGCCACGCGGTCGTATCGCCGAAATAAATTAACCGGCATTCCGCTTTTACAGTTTCAATAAGATTTGTTTAATTGCAATATTTTTTCGCGATAATTCAATATGGTTATTTATTTTGGCCGGTTTATATTATTACCAAGGAAAACTAACCTATTTAGTGTTTTTGCTAAATTGATTAGTTTTAGAAATATATTTCATATTAAAAATAACAATAATAATAATAAAACGTGTGTTGTTCCTATACAGAATCCAGAAAGATACAAATGTAAATTACAGATGTATTATTCCAGTGTGGGAATTCAAAAATGCAGAAGGCGGTTGTACGAGTATTACCACTGCGCCAGGCGGTCATATTTAAGATATTACTAGTTATATTGTAAATGAGAAAGTAGCCTGTCTGTATACATAACAAATTCTCCGCATTAATCAGTCAATAAATTCTTATGAAATTCTGTTCAAAGAACTATTTTCTAGAATGCTTAAAGTTGACAGAGGACATACGTTACTGTTTATCGCCAAAAGTGTCCAACTTTTTGAAATTTAGCTGAGCTGAGAACTGAGTTTTTAAGAAAATCTAATACTGTTTATAGTAACTATTTCACACAGTCAATGTCAGGGTAAAAGCTAGTATTAAAAACATTCAAATATCAGTACTCTAGTATGTATAATTTGTATTAAATTTGATCCCACATTTCGATAAAACTATTATTGCAAAGCAATCAGAGAAGGAAGTAGCATGTTTTTTACTTACGGATGAAATTTATAAAATAAGATAGTACAGTCGACTGAACAAGTAACTTAACATATTCAAAGTTATGAATCATCTAAAATACAATTTCTACAAAAACTAACTTTAAAAATTCTACATAATTAAAAAATATAGAGTTATTTATTCTCTTGTCTTCTCTCTATATTTTAAAACTAATTACTATAATATTTTTTTACATACGTTTTATCACGATA